>JASANB010005959.1:0-20794 GCA_030248155.1 Sabatieria punctata | reverse complement strand
GGTTCGGTAACGACAGAGACAGCATATTTGTGGTGTAAAAGCATACATTGTACATGTAACAGGGGGTCTGAGGGTCTGCCCCCACCCGACTTAGGCCAGCCCGCCAGATGGCCCCCTATGAGACGACTTTTCCGACCCCCCGCCCTCCGATTGTTCTGGCAAGTTATGTTTTGAGCAAATTTTTTCTATTTTTTGCAATTTCAGGCACAAAAATTGACAAAAACGCCTGTAAAAAAGCACTTTTTAGCTGTATTTCAGCCCAAATTAGCGATTTTTAACCCAAAAATTGCGATTTTTTTCGATTTTTGAGCGTTTTTTAGTGCCCAAACCCTCCCAAAATTTTGGCTCAGACCCCCCCCTCCCCCGGCCGGCGCCAGACCCCCAGCCCCCTCCCCCTTCGGCGGATGACCTGTTACATGTAAGATCAAAAACTGTATGTATTGATTGACACTTCTGGTCACTGGCCTGGGTACGAACACTAAACTTATAGTTGAATATGTAACTGCTGTACTGAGATCGATTGAAAGTGTTTTTGGCCACAAAAGTACAAGAGTAAGGCCGGTTTGCCTAAGTGATTTACGCATGTAACCCTATTGGGTTATCACTGGCTTGCTCTGCTGTACATGTGCGTTGTATAAAGTTGTTATTGTTGTTGTTCCTCAATGCTAGCACCAGCCGAACCAAGCTAATAGACAAGCTACAGGTGCACCAATAATTGACTTTTTCTGTACCAGACAGAAGAGCCCTTCAACGCGCTGCCCTTGACAAACATGGACTAGTAGTCTTGCTTACTGAACATTTTTGGTCTTCAAACAGAGGATAACTGTTGCAGATTTCATAAGTAATAACTGGTTTAGTACTGTCAATGGCATACATAGTATGTGCATATTGTACCTAAAGCCAGGTAATAAATACACAACCAAGTCTTAACTTAGGTTACTCACTTCAAGAGCACTGTGATAGTAAGCATCAGTGGATGATGCTGTGCACTCAACTGCTGCACCTAAAATTTCATTCTAATAGACAAACACAGAAAATACTACAACTGTTACTTCCATCGCAGTCTGGAAAGTTAGCCATGAAATCACTGGCCTTCACGACACGCCAAGCATGAGGAACATGGGGAAAGAACTGTTTTGCGAATTCAAAGTTACCAACCCTTGGCTTCCCATAGGTGTAGAGCGAAATTCTTTGTTGCAATACAGGTATAGTAAATGCTAAGTCAGATTATGCAATAAGTGCTAGAGCACCTCCAAATGAGTAACCAGTGAAAGTTATACTACAGAGTGTCTCAAAAAAAATGATCACATTTCTTTTTACTGCCATTTCCGTAAATTTTGACCAAATAGGCTGAAATTTGGACCATAGGTGCCAAAAGTCAGGCAATTTTATGTGTTAAAGTTTGGTGCACTAGGCTTGACTCAATCCCGAGAAATTTCAAAAAAAGTGAAATTTGGTAATTTCAATAGTGAAAGGCGGTCACCGAAAAATGGAAACATTTCCTTTTCCTATATCTTTTCTAATTTTTGACGGAATTGGATGAAATTTGGAGTGTAAACGCAGAAGTTCAGGGTAATTCGTGTGTAAAAAGTTGACGCATGAACTCCAACGCTATCGTTAGAGTTTAGGCGATAATGTAATGTAACACATAAAATTGCCCGAGCTTGGGCACCTATGGTCCACATTTCAGCCTATTTGGTCAAAATTTGCAGAAATGGCAGTGAAAAGAATTGTGATCATTTTTTCGGTGACCGGCTTTCACTATTGATTTAACAAATTTCACTTTTTTTGAAATTTCTCGGGAATGAGTCAAGCCTAGTGCACCAAACTTTAACACATAAAATTGCCCCAGTTTTGGCACCTATGGTCCAAATTTCAGCCTATTTGGTCAAAATTTGCGGAAATGGCAGTATGTGATCATTTTTTTTGAGACACCCTGTATATAGTGGGAATTCAATTGATGTGTGGTATAACTGCTTTTTCAGAGGTGGCCATACAGTGTTCAGAGCATCAACAAACAGTTCGTTAACCTTTCCACCAATTCCACGGAATTCTATTTGCTCAGGATTATTATCACAGATTATCAGGAAATTCTATTTGCTTTGTAAACTAATGTATCTTGAAATGTGACCAAGAAGCGTAGAACTGACGCCAAGCAAGAGCCAGCAAGGTCAGATTTGTGCAGTATGTGCCAGGGACACAGTGCAATATGTGTGCAAAAAATCACTGAACTCGGTTCAAAATTGACAAAGATATGCTCTTTACAAGGCAATCTTTCATTGGGAAAATTTTCGACCTGACAACTTTCAAGGCCCAAAAACTCAATTAGATGTATTTTTTTTTCTCGATTTTTTTTGTGCAATCAAAAGTGAATAGATAGCGCTACATTTTTATGAAATAAAAAAATGGGGGTCAATACCTTTGAGGGGGTCAAATTTGGCTCAGAAGGGATTCTAAAAAAATTTTTTGTCTCGAATTTGATCATGTAGGGCATCGTTTGAAAGAGAACGCTCATGTGATTATCAATATTCAATCCGCAAGTTTATACGTTCACTGGTTCCAGAGTTATAAGCCGAGATCTGAGGTTCGGTCGAAAAATTGAGTCTCACAAAAACGACCGGGAAGGTGATAAAACATCTTTTTAGGTTAAATTATACCAAAATACAAAATTTTAGCCAAATCGGAGACATAAAGTTGAGATTTGTCCGGAGGTTAAGGAGCAAAAGTCGATTCCTAGAAAAACCGGCTCTTAATTTGATCTAAATTTGTTATTTGCTATGAATTAAATGTAAATTTGCTAAAATCAATACATAATTGTTGCGAAAACAGGTCAAAGCCTGGGTCATCATAGCACTCCAAAATCAGTTGAACTTTTGACTGATGGTGATGAATGGTTTACAAAATTGCACTTAATGAGTTGATACCTTAGCTGTAAACATGAACAAGGTCAACTTTAGACTGAGCTTGTTGTTGCTATTCAGACTATAATGAGTTTGGGTACCAAAACCAAACAAATTTATAGACCAATTTTCGGTAGTAGATTGAAAAGTACCGTGTGTACGCCTCTTATCATGTTGTACTCTGTACAACAAAACAAACAAAGTCATCATGAGAAATTAAAATTGTTATTAATTTGCTGTTTACTTGGTGATTTTGGCCAAAACAATTAAATTTTGTTATTTAATTTTAATTTGATCGGAAACACTATTTTACATGGAATTGAACGCAAAAAATTCGGCTCTAGCTCTTCAAAAAATTGAAATTTCAGGGGGAGGTGGTTGTAGCCAAATTATTACGTACAGTGTAATTAGGGGAGGGTCCATACATGTAACAGGTCATCCGCCGAAGGGGGGAGGGGGCTTGGGGGTGTGGCGCCGGCCGGGGACCTCTGAGCCAAAATTTTGGGAGGGGATTGGGCACTAAAAACGCTCAAAAATCGAAAAAATCGCTAATTTTGACTGAAATACAGCTAAAAAGGGCTGTTTTACAGGAGATTTTGGCAATTTTTGTGTCTGAAATTGCAAAAAAACGCAAAGATTTGCTCAAAAATTTACTTGCCAGAAAAATCGGAGGGGGGGTCGAAAAGTTGTCTCGGGGGGGGGTCCAGATCCGGGGGGCTGGCCTAAGTCGGGTGGGGGCAGACCCCTTGTTACATGTATGGGAGGGTCAGGAAATTGTTATGGGCGATTAGTCAGGGGAGGGGTGCGCGAAAATCGGCATTACGTTACGTTATTTTTGTATGCGCCCAAAGTGGATTTCGTGGACTTTTTCTCTAAGCCAAAGATGACGTAAAATGTCTAAAAATCTTGTTTGTGTTGAAAAAAAACCGTAAAATATAAAATATTATTATAGACAGTGACACAGCTGACAGATTATCTAAAACTGTCGATCGACCATTCACTGCCGAAGCTCAAAGGTGTCTGTGTGGATTGGATGGCGGCCAACTGGAAGGAAAAGAGGTTGCGATCGTGCGAGAAGTTGGTGCATCTGCTAAAAGAAGACGATCTGTTTCTGGATCTGCTTGACTTGACTGTGCACTGATCTGCTGAAAATCATGCGTAAACTGGAAACTATGGTAGAGTACCCTACCTATGTACGTACTTTAGAGGTGCGTGTTGGATATAAATGTGTCAATTGGCTTGAGATAAAGGCTGTACAGGCTAAGCTAGGTTTCGCTGCCCAACTGCGAGGGAAGTAGGGCCCGACCGGATATCCGGATCCGGATATGGCCATATCCGGATCCGGTACCGGATCCGGATACCAGTCACAGATGAGAAAACGTGATTTTTTACGTATTTGAACATAAATATTGCATTCGACCATAGTGTAAATAGTGGGGGAATTGTACACCACTGAAAGTTACACGTTAAAAGTTTCGTTTTTTGTGTTTATTTTAATGTGTATGGTGCCGATGAAGCTAAGGCTTCATGCACAGTTGGCAAGTGCTTTGCTGTAATTGGTTGTGGTGTGGCAAGAGCAAAGCCAACTTCAGTACCAAACCTCTATCGTGCTTGGTACCAATCTGTAGCTAACAAATGGCGCTACAATAATCTGAAGTAAAAAACACACATAGGGGGTTCCAAACGAGCTAGGGGGCGGAAGGGGGTCGAAAAAATTTTTTTCGTCAAAATGGAAAAGCGACCAAAAATTCTTAAAGTACTCTAAAAGTTACGTAAAAATCCCCAAATTCTAGGTCCCAACTGTTTTTAGCAGGAAAAAAATTCAAGTTCGAAATTTTTGTCCCATACGTACATGTATGTAGAAGCAAGCCGATTTTCAGACGGCTGTATCTCGGGACTACTGGAGCGTCAAATCAGGAAATCCTTTGCGGTGGATACATAACCTATCGATATGTATTAGTGTACCAACTTACAGCTATCTAGGCCAAAGTTTCAATTTTGGGTCTGAATACTAGGGGGCGTGCAAAAATTACGTAATGGTATTTTTGCCCATTTTCGGACCCCGCCTCCCCCCTGATAATCGCCCGTAATAATTTCCTGACCCCCTCCCCTAATTACGTAATAATTTGGTTACCCCCCCGAAATTTCAATTTTTTGAAGAGTTAGAGCCGAAATTTTTCCGTTTTTCCGATTTCTGCACCTTAAAAATTACGTAATGAAGCCGCCAACCCCCCTTCCCCCACCGTAATGAATAGTAATCTTTTCGCGAACCCCCTTCCCCATCCCCCTCATGCCATTACGTAATTTTTGCACGCCCCCTAAGACTCGACTGGTCCAGAGACTGATTCTTAAGTCTTGTCACACGGTAGCTAGCGAGCGAACATTTAAGACTGCTGGCTCGATTTGGGAAGGTGATCGCTCCTCTCTGAAGCCCGAAAATGTAGAAATGTTGTTGTTTAACAAGTATATCTTGCGTTGTTTGAACCACAATTATTAGATGTTGTTTTGAATCAACTGTTATATAACAAAGAAATGTATATATGTGCTTTTATACATTCTAGAAAATTTAAGTTGATCAATGATATCCGGCATATCCGGATCCGGCCGGATATGGGCATATCCGGATCCGGTAGAAATTTGTATCCGGTCGGGCCCTAGAGGGAAGCGGCGTGCATTTCACTTATGCATGACGCGCTGATTATCCGATCTGATACAGTGACACTATCCCTCATTTATTTGGAAGTATGAATGCAGCTTTAGTACAAAGAAGTGGATCCGGATTGGGGTGAGGACCCCGCTAAATTGCGGTAAGAGAAAGCTGTGCTATATACGTCTATAGGTAATAAGTTAAGCTGATTTCAATTTGCTTATTCCTTGGGCCGGGGGTATGAGCCCGAATTCTAGAGGAGGGGGTTAGTACTGAACAACGTTCAAAAATCGCAAGTTTTTGGCAAAAAATAGTAGAAAATCGATAATTTGGGCTCAAAGACATCTAGCTGTTTTACAAGCGATTTAGCAATTTTTGTGTCTGTAAGCCAAATTTGCTGAAAAAATTACTTGTTATACTGTATGTTAAATATACAGTATAGATCAAAAAAATGTCCCATCGCCTTTTCGGCCTTCACTCAAACGTTTCGTTCTCAGTCACTTCTTTACCGATTTGGCTCAAATTTTCAGCAAAAGTTAACAACATGGTTGGCTAAATATTCTGCAAGTGTGGTGCCAAAATTCCGACTCATACTGGTTTTATGACCCGAAAACTAGGAATGAGGGTGGTCCACACAAATTTATTTTTTTTCGGTAATACAAGGAGTACAGGCCTGAAACTTGCAGGAATGATTGGTGTTGCTATTGGGCATAACATACTAAGCAGGCAGCCCTGTAGCTCAAAGGGCACTAAAATGGGGGAATTTCAAAAACATAATATGCATGACATCAATTTCACGTTATTCCGAAAACTCGGAAAAAGAGGGCCGGTCGTCTTTTTTGGCCTACACTGTATGTAGTAGTTTTTCGGAGATAGCTACGTAGTAGTGTTGTTTAATACCGGATTTTTCAAATGCGTTTATGCGTACGCGTATGCTACTGTTGTTTGGTATTGGATTTTATATGTGTATACACATTCACCTTCAAATGTGTATGGTAATTTGTGTATACACGTTGAACAAAACAATGTGCATTTTTGTGTATATTTGTGTGTGTATTGTACTGAAAATGCAATTTTTTGGTAGATTTTGTGACAGAAAAGCTAGGAAAACCAAATCTTTCAATGTCTGCTGCTTGAAGCTTGAAAAACCTTGGTTAACTTTGAAATCGAGTTACGTAGGCCATTTGAAGGGTTTATGAGCATACCTACTGGTTATTACTGCCGCAAAAACATCGAAATTTTACGATTCAGTTCGAAATTTTATTGACTTTTGCTGATCAAATGCACATACACAAAAATACACATTATGAGTACTGCTTGTGTATGGTAATGTGTATCCGAATTTTCAATGTGTATGTGTATATTTATAATATTAGCAAGCAAAACTTAGTTAAAGCTTCAAATTTCCTCAGAAAATTCCTGGTACCCTCATCTCACCCTAAAAACGTGAAGAATAACCATTTGGTAACAACTTAAACTAAATTTCTTGCAAAACATCCGAAAAGGTAGCTATTTTTCAGACCCAATAAAATATGCAAACTTTTGACAGAATGCGTAATAAATATTGCGGATTGAAATTCAAATGCGTATGCGTATGCGTATACGCATTCTGAAATGCAATGCGTACTTTGCGTAATGATATGCGTAATGCGTATACGCATGCAACAGTAAAACGTAGATAAGCTAGCGTAAGACGACTGAACGCGCTTCGCTGGTTCCATCCATAGTCTCGCTCGCAAGTACTGACTTTGCCTTTGCCTGTGAATCTGGCTGAACAGTTTCCTTTGCGCTGTATGTATACTGTACTGCGTCTGTCTGTCTCTCTAGCACAAGCCATTTCAACTTTAGAGTCTGGCAATTGTGAAGCCTCATCAAGTGACTCAACGAGCCTTTGCAGCGGTCAGGCGGAGGTGGGCAAATTAGATTGGCTGCTTTCGCACGTCTTGATGGGGTCTGGAGGGGCTTCTCCGGGAGGTCTATTGATCGCATCGGGGAGCCCAGAGCGCGTCTCAATCATAAATCCTCCCCAGACTCATAGCTCACGCACCGCTCGGGGTGCCCTCCCCTCTCCTCCAGTTGTCTGTCACTGTAGAATCGGTTAGAAATCTATTAGGGAGTCAGTTAATCAGGCTGTGGCGTGGGCGCTGAGAATGAAATTACTTCGGCTCTGTGCCACTGGTCGCTTGCTTTGCCTTTTATGGCCCTTTTCCTCGACTTGATTGATGAATCTGTCCGAATGACTGGTTCCTTTTGGCTTTTAGCACTCAGTTTCCCCTATGGCTCGTGTCTGACTAGCTGCTCCAGCAAGTCCAACTGTTATTATTGCAGAACGTAAGCTTTCGTTGGCTTCCATGACGCTTTGTCATCGGAGGCCAGGCGTGCACTGCGTGCTTATGGTTCGTTGCTAATCTAAGTATTTTATTCTTACACACACTTTCTCTTCCACTGTCTCTTTGCCGTGTACTTCTACATAGGTAACAGGCAGGGCATCCGTAGGAGAGGATAGAGGGTTCTAAAAATCGTAGTTTGGGGATAAGAAATGCTAAGCTGAGCGTAAACACAGCTTCAGGCCAGGCAATTTACGTGTCCCGAAATGGTAAAGATTGCAAAAAATGGACACAAAATTGCTCCTAAGAAAATGGAAGTGGGAGGGAATTGTCCCTAGATCTCTGTTTGATGTAGTATATTATGGTTCCCCGAACGTTTTTCATTTGAACACCTTCCGCATCAGTCAAATTGAACGAAAATTCTATTTGGTTCGCTAAACTATTTGTTGTGAGTGACCTCTATCTAGCAAAATATTGCAAAATGATAAAAAGTGCGTGTAGAGAAATAGTGGAAAATTGAAAAAACTGTGATTTCCATGTTTCCAAAAATCGATCACAGTGTTTCGCGCAAATTCGTTGACCTTTAAACGATTCAGGTTGTGTTTTTCTTTGCGGCTAATAGTTTTTTCTGTTGTGTTATATTGTTACCTAAACCCATTAAAACTACTAGTCAACTTCTCTCGTTGTTTCACTGGTTCACGCAGTCCTACAACCCAAAGCCTCATTCTACTCATTCTAGCAAAATGGTAAAAAAAGCTAGTAGACAAATAAACCTATTGTTCAACTTTGGGTATTGATTTGCCCGAATTCACTGATTTCTGCGCAAATTCGCTGAATTTTCACGAAATGATTCTTCAGATTGAAGGTTTTTTCAGAATCTCTACTTGCGAATGGGTCCGCTACACTGCTTACGCGCTGTTCTGGCTTCGGTGTTCGTGCTCTATGTTGTTTTGTTCGCGGCGCTACTGAAGGAACGACATCATTGGCCAACTCAGAATCGGCTGCACTTGCGAGCGCAAAACGTCACCATTTTGATGTGGACCAAATTCTATGGAGGTGACCGATTGGCAGCCGAACTGAAAAAGGACGCCCCTTTACCTGACTGGTGCCAATTAACTTTTAACCGATCGTATTTGACTCAGAGTCAAGCTGTGGTCTTCCACGTTCCCGGTATAGAGTTGGACTTGAACGATCTGCCGCCGAACAGAAGTTCAGAACAGATCTGGGTCTTTTTCAGTCTCGAATCACCTTCCTATTTTGGTAAGGCCACTTAAAAAATCGTTAAACCGGTGGCACACTTTGTCTCAATTTCAGTAGCAAATGTGACACTGTGGAACGATTTGAAGTTTAACCGCACCATGACGTATAGGTTGGACTCTGATTTTCCAGTTCCGTACGGATTAGTCTCGAAAAGACGCAAAGCTCTTTCCAATTTTATGCCCGACATATCCACCAAAACGCGCCTGGCCGTTTGGATGGCTAGTCATTGTTTTGTGCACAGCAGAAGAGACGATCTAGTGAAAGAATTGCAGAGATTTATTCCAGTAGACACCTACGGCAGATGTGGACGGTATTACTGTAACCCCGCAGACGAGCTGGGCTGCTATAAGCAGCTGGGCGCCAAATACAAATTCTATCTCTCCTTCGAAAACTCCATTTGCACTGACTACATAACGGAAAAGTTCAGCAACGCGCTCTATGCAAATTTGGTGCCGTTGGTCTACGGCGGAGGGGATTACGATAAAATTCTGCCAAGAAAAGCCTACATAAATGTAAACGACTTTGATAGGCCGGAATCACTGGCCAAGTATCTGAAATTTCTGGACCAAAATAGAGAAGAGTATGAGAAGTATTTTGAATGGAAAAAGGATCTCAATGTGCATATCAGACAAGGATTGAATGGATTTAGATTAATCTGCCATGCTATTCAGAATGGCAATCTGGGAGTAAAGAAAAGTTATGATGATATAGAGAAATGGTGGACGCATAATCACTGTAGGAGAGGAGCTCAATGGCCGACCAAACATGGCTAGAAATATTATCTAAAAACTTTTGTGTAAATATTGTATCCTAACCAGTCGTGTCAGATAAAATTATAAAGTGATTCAAGCTCAAATTCTTGTCTTGTATTATTTGGCTCTCTTTTCAAATTAGTCTTTTCTTTCGATTGTGTAGTATTCAGATCCAAATTTGAAACTTTGCCCTGCTGGGGTCAAATAAACCTAATACATCTTGACGATAGGTTATGTAAGAAACAACTGCAAAGGTTTTTGGCATTCGACGCACGCGTCTTGTACCAGGGGGTTTGGGGGGTTACCCCCCTAGCTGAAAAGGCCAAACCCCCCTCACCCTCGAGACAGGTTGGGACCCCCACCCCGACCCAAAAATACAAGTACTAGTAGTGGCTCCCAGTGTACTAACAAACTGGCTCAGAAATCACTAATTTTTAGCCTAAAATTTGCTTGAAATGCTATTGGGAACCGAATTTGGCGTTTCTACTGCTGATATTTAAGAGAAATCTGTGTTTTTGGAAGCCCTTTTTGACATTTTTGCTTGTTTTTTGCTCTAAAACGCTATTTGGCAGCTTAAAATAGCGATTTATAGCGTCTTACTGAAAAAAAAACGTGCTAAAAACGCATTTCTAGGCGTTTTGGAGCTTTTCGAAATTTGGGACCCCCCGTTCTGGGCGAAACCCCCCTCGACCCCCCACCTGAGGAAACCCCCCATCCCCCAGGTCGGCCCGGAGCTGTGAGTACAGGATGTCTAAAAATGGATGCATTTCTTTAATTATTCCTGTGACTTCCGCAAATCGTGGGCTGGCCTACTGTGGATCAGGTATACCCGTACCTGTACCTGATTATCAGGTAGATTTGCAATACCCACCTGATACCTACCTGATACCTGATCGGGTACTTTCAAACTGTACCTACCTGATTTTGGGCATTTTTTGCTGAAACAGGTACAGGTATCAGGCACAAACAGAAGGCAACAAATGCTAGTTTACGACCGATTTGTTCATTAAAAAAGCGTGAAGGAAGACAAAATTTTCAAAATTTTCTCGCCCTGCTTGGGCCGTTGCCCAAACAGGCCACTTCAGACTACAATACCTCCTAATTTCTGCTAATACTATACTCAGAATACTTTCAAAAGCGTTTTTCAAGTCATTTTTGCCAAATTTTTCTCGCCCTAATTGGGCCACTGCCCAACGCCCAACCAGAGCTCTAAACATTTTATACTTCCTTTTGAAAAATCCTGAGTAAGCCAATGAATCAAGGCAAAGACAAATAGGGACACACTCTATGGAGATAAACCACCAGAAATGGATGTACAAAGCGATTCCACACCCCTGTGATATTTTGAGAGTGGGTTTTTAGCACTTTGTGCAGATCCATAACGAAAAAAATCATAAAATGACTGGGCTAATCTGATTTTAGCTGACTTTTTAGACTGAATTGGTAGTCTGGGCGATTTTTCGGCTAAAATCCTAATTTTAACTTTCTATGGGCAAATATCTGATACCTAATACCTTATACCTGTATTTTTGTGAATACTGTACCTACCTATACCTGATTGGGTATTTTTGTAATACCTGTACCTGATACCTGATATTAGGTACTTTTCCAATACCTGCCCACAATAGGCTAGCCAAGTCAACTGAAATTTGGAACAAAGTGGCCAAAATGCAGCGACAATCTAGGACAATCAGCGCTTCATGCATAAGCGAAATGCACGCCGCTTCCCTCACAATTCGGCAGCGAAACCTTGCTTAGCCTGTACAGCCTGTATCTCAAGCCGATGGACACATTTATAACCAACGCGCACCTCTAAGTACATAAATAATAGGTACGGTTAGGGTAGCATTTTACCAGTTTCAAGTTTACGCATGATTTTTGATCAGATCAGTGCACACCCAAGTCAAGCAGATCCAGAAACAGATTGTGTTCTTTTAGCAGATGCACCAACTTCTCGCATGAGCGCAACTTGTTTGCCTTCCAGTTGGCCGCCATCAAATCCACACAGACACCTTTGAGCTTCGGCAGCGAATGGTCGATCGACAGTTTTACACGATCCGTCAGCTGTGTCACTGTCTATAACAATTATGTACACTTCAAAGTTTTTCTAGAGTGAGAACTCGTATTGGGTACTGGGTGTATTGGGGTGTTTTCGAGGTATTGGGTATTGAGTAATGGGGTATTTCTTCCCCAATACCCAATACAAATTACGACCTGTCAAAACAAAAAAATCGTGGTTGACTTGAAGGTTTGACCAGGAATAATCGAAAAGGTTGATCGATGATTAGGTTTAGAAAGCTGTTTTTGCGTTAATCGCTAAAAGTTAGTACATAGTACAGCAGTAAATAATTTCCCTGTTCTTTTCCAAAATAATTATTGTGCCCATTTCTAATGCTACAGAATGAACCAGTAAGTACCGAACAATGAAAGAAACCCACACCCTTTCCGGCCGGTTAGTAAAAGAATTCGTCGAAAGTAAGAAACACGACTGAATTACGAACTATTAAGTGCTAAGCCTGTTAATTTCTGCTAATTTTGCAGTCAAAATGGCTTCTAAATAATTTCTTAAAGGCTAATTTTTCAAAATTGTCTCCCTCTGTTTGGCAGTGGCCCAACAAGGCCTGTTGAAAAATTCTAACCCCAGTGCGAAAAATCCTATGTACACCACTCGCAAACGCCTAAAAGTGATTGCGGATGCTTATAATGGCGTTGGACTGCTCAATTTCATATGACCACCTCACGGTATCAGGGTGAGGTTTTCAAGGTCGGGAACTGTCAGAATCGATTCCGGCGGTCCAGAATACCCCATTCAGGAAGTTTTATTCTATCACCAGCGTTTCTTGTCTTCTTCTGTGTATGCTTCGCTGTCTCGCTAGTTGGCTACATGTAGTCAATGGTGTCTCTTCAAACTAGCACACAGTCTTTATCCATACTAATAGGCATAACAATCTCGGCCGGGTAGAACATGTATGTACACACAGCAGAGCAGAGCAATAGGGCCGACCACACGCCAGCATACACCGGGAGAGAAGAACTGAGTGACTGATTCACTCAGCTGCTGCGGCCTGCCAGTATCACTGACCTACGCGCTGTCTGAGCTAATCTACATACAGCGTGGACACACCAACCACCCCTTCCTTTTTAAACACTGACTTATCAGTCAAATGCACAGGTCTGGTCACAGTATCGCCTTGTAGGTCTTCTGTCTCTCAGAGGGTATCTGCGCTCCTGCGGCTGATTCTCTGCGCCCTCTCTGTGACCCATCTTGACCTCATACAACGCTGGTGTTGCTTGGGTGTCTGGCACGCGTTGCAAATTCCTTGCATTCCACAGCTGACCGTCTGACAGTCTGTAGTTGTATCTGCCCAGAATGGCTGTCACTGTGTAGCACATGCGGGACCAGGGGGGAGGCAACTGGGCCAAATCTTGAAATATGATGCGGGCCACTTCCCGCGAACCGCATTCGAACAGTTGCCATTCGCGCAATTCTCAAGCTATCGACATGCGGTTTCTGGCATTGTGTAGCTAAGGCAATAGGCTTTCGAGCAATGTTAACAAGTCCCCCATAGCCCAAAAATTGGCGCGAAATTTGAATGTTTTTGGCGATCGACCAGGACTCGGAATTTTGCTAATTATAAAAAAGCTTATAACTATTGGCCATAAGGAGCTATGAAGTCGGCCAGCATACCAACAGAAAGAACTCGTCGAGTAGATTAGTAGTGATACCCGCAAAACTTAAATTGGTCAATTTTACCCTAAGAAATAACGCGCCAATCATAACGTTCATTTTTGCGCTCAATGTTCACACCTGCCGCACTTCCTGAGGGCACAGGGAATGAACTACTGGCCTACATAGATCGGTATGTATACCAATCGATGCGTTTTAATCTGCTGAGTTCGAAAATTGCATGCAGTGCTCAATCTGAAGCCGTACAAGTATGTTATAGCCTGAAATTTCACAGACATGCTTTTTACCCTTCAAGACGCTCATGTTTGTAGCCATTTCTGGCACTTTAACAGCAAAAAATCAACATTCTGAGCAAACATTCTGATGCAGAAGCACAAGACGAATCGATTGATGTGCTTAGATTCAGCCTACGACCACGTTTTACCCATGCACAGTAGACATTTGTGACCAAGACCCTCTTTTTTGGGGAAAAAATTGCCTGTTTTTGCTAGAATTCAAAGTATAGCCTAGCTAGAAATAGTCCAACCTGAACATTTCATAGACCAATCGATGCGTTTTAATCAGCTGAGTTCGAAAATTGCATGCACTGCTCAATCTGAAGCCGTACAAGTATGTTATCGCCTGAAATTCCATAGACATGCTTGTTACCCTTCAAGACTGTCGTGTTTGTAGCCATTTCTGGTGCACTTTGACAGTAAAAAATCAACATTCCGAGCAAACATTCTGATGCAGAATCACAAGACGAATCGATTGATGTGCTTAGATTCAGCGTACGACTACGTTTTACCCATGCACAGTAGACATTTGTGACCAGATCCTTCTTTTTTGCTAGAATTCAAAGTATAGCCTAGCTAGAAATAGTCCAAGCTGAACATTTTATAGACCAATCGATGCGTCTTGATCTGTTGAGTTCGAAAATTGCATGCACTGCACAATCTGAAGCCGTACAAGTATGTTATAGCCTGAAATTCCACATACATGCTTGTTACCCTTCAAGACTCTCATTTTTGAAGCCATTTCTGGGCACTTTAACAGCAAAAAATCAACATTCCGAGCAAACATTCTGATGCAGAATCAAAAGACGAATCGACTGATTTGCTTAAATTCAGCCTACAATCACCATGTAGACTGGTCCGCCTGCCTTAGCCTGCTCGCTGACAATTTCGATCTTGGTCCAGATAAGTACACCAAAACTTTACTCTTCCAAAGTGCAAGTCGGATCCTACTAAATCTCTCCTTCTACAGTAGTGGCATTGTCTAAAACAGCAAAGTAACTGTGATGATCCAGCTTAGCATGTCTTTCTGCATCAATTGGTGGCATTATAGATCTTGTGACGATGAGCTGGGGTATAAATTGCATGTAAAAGAAGCCGTTTTTTCGCGCAAAAACCACAGTTCCAGTCAGAAATGTTCACTGTGTATCAGTAAAACGTGCTCATACAATAATGTTTAGCACACCAATCGATTTTTCTGATCACACTGCATCAGAATATTCACTCAGAATTTCGGTTTTCCTATCTCTATCGGTAAAAAGGCTACAGTGAAGATTTGCGCCTCAAAAGGCAAGAAGGAGGGCTGTCGAATTTCAGACCATAACATGATTATGCAGCCTCAAATTGAGAAGTAGTTGTATTTTTCGAATTCAGCAGATCAAGACGCATCAAATGGTCTATGAAATGTTCGGTTTGGACTATTTCTAGCTAGGCACTACTTTGAATTCTAGCAAAAACAGGCAACTTCTCCAAAAAAGATGGTCTTGGTCACAAATGTCTACTATGCATGGATAAAACGTGGTCGTAGGCTGAATCTAAGCACATCAACCGATTCGTCTTGTGATTCTGCATCAGAATGTTTGCTCGGAATGTTGATGTTTTACTGTTAAAGTGCCCAGAAATGGCTACAAACATGAGAGTCTTGAAGGGTAACAAGCATGTATGTGGAATTTCAGGCTATAACATACTTGTACGGCTTCAGATTGAGCAGTGCGTGCAATTTTCGAACTCAGCAGATTAAGACGCATCGATTGGTATACATACCGATCTATGTAGACCAGTAGTTCATTCCCTGTTCCCTCAGGAAGTGCGGCAGGTGTGAACATTGAGCGCAAAAATGAATGTCATGTTTGGCGCGTTATTTCTTAGGGTAGAATTGACCAATTTAGATTTTACGGGTATGATTACTAATCTACTCGACGAGTTCTTTCTGTTGGTATGCTGGCCGACTTCATAGCGCCTTATGGCCAATAGTTATAAGCTTTTTTATAATTAGCAAAATTCCGAGTCATGGTCGATCGCCAAAAACATTCAAATTTCGCGCCAATTTTTGGGCTATGGGGCACTTGTTAACATTGCTCGAAAGCCTATTGCCTTAGCTACACAACGCCAGAAACCGCATATCGATAGCTTGAGAATTGCGCGAATGGCAACCATTCGAATGCGGTTCGCGGGAAGTGGCCCACATCATATTTCAAGATTTGGCCCAGTTGCCTCCCTCCTGTGCGGGACCATGGCAACTGTCCTTTGGCGTGGCTCCTTCCGACACAAACGCGTTGTCCCTTGCAGTAGATCTGTTGCCAAGGTGGCTTCCGGGATGTTGCACTGTTCATGACAGTGTGGGGTCCTGTACCATTAGCAACATTTTTGTTGTCGCTTTCCAGAGTCTCCTGCTCTTCCTCCTTTGTATGGCGTGACTGGCGGCAAGCTTCAAAAGCGAGCCGTGGGTGACATTTGAACATCTTCTCTGCAGAGCTCTGTTCCTCACTATCTTGAGCGGTCACTCGAAAGTGGCACAGAGTCTGAGTCAGTCCTTCCTCCCACTCCTGAGTTCTGGTGAAGGTCTGGATGTGACGCTTGAGGTATCTGTTGAACACCTCCACGAATGCATTCTGCTGGGGTGTGTAGACTGGAGCTTTCTGGTGGAAGATGTCTCTCTCCTGTAGGAACTCCTCTAACTCCAGGCTCACAAACTGTGGCCCATTGTCTGCAAGAATTCTAGCAATCCTTGCCATAACAAGCAAACACCTGCTTCAACCACCGAATGATCATCCTGGATGACATATCAGTGGTGCAGAGAATCTCCGGGTACTTGGAGCAGTTGTGCACCAACACGATGATGTACTTCTTGTGGGTTGGAGCTGTCTCAAATGGACCGGTTATGGCCATTGACAACTCCACCCATGGTTCGTCCAGGGTGAACAGATGTTCTCCATGTGTGGGCACCTTGGGCTGTGACTTGGCGACTTGGCGGAATTTAGGCAGGCACTACAGTGATGCACAAACTCCTTGCTTTCAGTAGCCATTCCAGGCCACCAATAGCCTTCTCGGAGTTTGCGTTTGTAGCAGATGATTCCCGGATGTCCTTCGTGGGCTTTGCTGAGTAGTTCTCATTGGAGTGGACCCGGCACAACGATCTGGCTGTTATTTCGCAACACCAGCCCTGTGCGGTCCTCCACCAATAACTGGTCCTTCACCTTGTGGTAAGGCAAGTTGCGCAGCTTGCTGGGCTGGCCAATTTGGCTCAGGGTGGCCAACCCTCCAGGCAGTACTGCTTGACTTTGTTCAGTGCTGGGTCATCCTTCAGAGCTTTGGCGATTCTCTTAGCAGAGAACCCCAACTCTCTGATGCAACAGATCACTCCACTCGATGCAGAATCGATCTGCAGTCGCAACAAGACATCTGCCATGTGGTTGTTGTCACCAGGCATGTACTGCACATCGTAATCAAACACGTTGAGTCTGTGTACCCAGTGTTCAAACTTCTGCGACTTACTCTGGTTCGCCTGTTGATGCAGTTGTGCTTGCAGCGCTTGGTGGTCAGTCCAAAGCATGAAGTGTCTGCCAAGCAAGTACTTTTCCCAATACTCGCAGAAAAACATCGCTGCATAGGCCTCCTTTTCGGTGGTGTCCCACTTTCACTTGGTTCCATCCAGAGTGTGGTGTCCAAACGCAACCGGAAATTCCTGGCCATAGTGCACCTGTGATAGCATCCCACCAATGCCATAACTGGATGCATCGGTAGTGACAAAGGTCTGTTTAAAAGGATTCAGACATCTTCAGGTGCAGTCCTTTGGTCTGCAGAAGCAACTGCAGCTAATTTTGTGCTCGAATCCTCCTGAGTCTCCTAACCCCACAGAAACTTCGTGTTAGCTAGAGTAAGTGCTCGAATGGGTTCAACTGTTGCAAGAGATATGGGCACGAACTTGTTTCCAAGTAGTTGACTGCTCCAGTGGCCACTGCGCACATGCTTGATGTTTTTAGGTGTGTCCATTCCGCTGTAGGGTCTCCAGTTTGTCTGGATTTGGCTTGACACATCCTTTGCAGATCAACATGGCCCAGGAACTTGACTGATGGTTGAGTAATGATTACCATTTGCAGGCGAGACGAGATCTCACTCATTTGGGCGGCGAATAACTGTTGCCAGCTGCTGTTCGGCAAGTTCCCGCCGGTTTGCTCCATACACCAAAATGCTTCATCGATGGAATGGGCACCTCTGGCACACCTTCTAAGGTTTTGTATACCAGTTTCTCGAACGACTGCTGCACTACCCTTTCAGGCCCATAGGCAGCTTCTTGAATACATGTGCATGTTTAGCAGGTCGGGAGGGGATGACCAGGTCTCCGTGCATAGTTGCCTGATTATAGATGCAAATTTTCGGCGGGAAATTCAAAATTTGGCGGGAAAATTTAAATTTTTGCCCAAAATTTCTATTAAAATTGCGAAAATTTCTGGTTGAAATTCAAAAATTTGCAGTAAAAAATTAAATTCTCGACAAAAAAATTTCCAAAAAACCACTTTTCTGACAGAAACGTTGCCAAAAAAAATAGAAAATTTTCAAGAAAATTTGAAAAAAATTTCGGGTAAGCATAATAGCCCCAGGGAGGTAGCAGTTGTTATCAGCAGCTGGTTGTCCTATCCATTCGGCATTGAAGTATCCTTTCAGCAGGTCGATTTTGCTGAAGAATTCTGCCTGACTGAGTCTGTTGTACAGCAAATCGTGGATGTTTCTGGCAGTGGGTACAGCACTGGATTGATGTCCTTGTTGAGTGGGCTCAGGTCACTGCATTTTATTCTGACCAAGCAGGGGTCATCTGGTTTCTTGACAACCACCATGCCATGGACTCGGGTCGGCATGCTCAACTATCTCCCAAATGCCTTGGCGCTCTATAAGCTCGATGGCATCTTTGGCTCCTCTGCTCAAAGCGCACTGGGATCGACCTCACAGGCTGTCTGGGTGGCGTCTTTGCACCTTGGTTTCAGCCCAATTTGGTGCTTGAAATCTGGATATGTGCTGACTTCCTTTTTCATCAGGTTGGACATCTCTGTTAGCAATGACAGCAGACCTGCTGTCTTCCAAGTCTCCAGCGCATTTGGCTGTGAGTCTCCGAGGCCACACTACAGAGTGTCTGCTGCTCCTTCTTGCACTTGACTGGCTGCTCCTGGTTCAGGGTTCTGCACAGCTGCACATCTGGGGGTCCTCCTGGATGGTGGTGCTATTCGAATCCACATCGATATGCACCCCTTCCAGTGCACACAGGACCGCAGTCCATACCCAGTGTATTGTTGCATTTGTTGCCAAACATCATATACTGGCACTGACGCTGATCGTCCTTGTAACGATAGCTGCGCCCTGAATTGTCCTCGGAGCCCAGCGATAATGAGTTGCTTCAAAGTTCATGAGTCGATTGGCTGGCTTGACGGGCGTCTGTCCGAGCACTTACGCCATTCCAGACTCCATGATCCCAGTGACATCTGAGCCAGTGTCCACCAACATCCGCAGTACAAGACCTTTTCGCTCCTTGGCTGGTGTATTCAACACCCTGACAGTGTACCGTGTCTTGTAGACCTCTGATTGAGGCTGGTCCTCCTTTGGCGATGTCCTCACTCTGACGGCTCGATTTTTTTGACCGGGTCTGCCTGGATGACAGGCGCATCCTTGCGAAGCACGTCCCACTTTGCTGTAGTTGTTGGCACTCCTGTCCCTTGGCTGGACACGATTCGGCTTTAGCTCTGTGGCCATGGTTGCCACAAGGCTGTGCAGGCATCTGCTTGCTTTTAACATCCTCTCCGCTGGTGGAGTGTGGTCCTTTTTAGGTACAGAGGTAGACTGATAGCCCCTCTCTGCCCTTCTTTCCATTGCACGTTGAGTCCATTGTGGCTGGCTGCGCCAATCTGTCCCAGGTAAACTGGCTGTCAACTTGGCAGCATCCAGGCGCGCTGTCTCATCTGCTTGTGCGATTTCAGTGAACCGGTCAAGGTTGACTTGTCACTCAGCCAGCAGTTTCTGCTGCGTCTCATGGCAACTCATACCTTTGACCAACTCAACTGTATGGCCAACAGGTACTCGGTCACGTCTGCCTCAGTGATCACACCTTCGTTGACTGGGAAAGTGCACTCTTGTATCAGCAGTCACAGTTCCCTGAGGTAGTCGGCAACAGATTCTCCTGAGTGTTGTGATCGTTGCAGAAAGTCGAAATGAGCTCTGACCACGTTGGCAGGGCAGTGAAACACACGTCTGGCAGCCACTAGCAGTTCTGCATAGGAAGTAGCAGGATTGCTATACTCCCTCTGGCTAGCCAGTTGTGACAGCGCTGCTGCTCCAATGTAGGATATCAGAAACTCTTTCTTCTCCTGATCAGTGAGCTTGCTGTCTGCAGGGCAGGTGGCGTCAACACCTCCAACAAAAGAAGTGAAGAGCCGCTCCCACAAGGGCCATATCAACAAAGGCGACTTGCCCGGTTGTGCCCAATAGCAGTCTGGCGCTGGCAGGTACAGCTTGCTTGGTCCTGGCTGTGCCATCTATGTAGCTGTTGTTGGTTTTTCAAAAAAACACGATGAATCACAGCACTACAGCATGTACGACCCTGGTAGACTATGAGACTACCAGTCGGTAACGTTTATAGGCAGGTGCGTCCACAGCAATGTAGAAAGCAGGCAGGTACTCTACCGACCCGACTTCCTGACTTCACTAACTGCTGTCTTCTAGACGTCAATCAAGCCTTGTCTGGAAAGTCGTGAGTAGAACAGCGTTAGTAGCAGTAGGTCGTAGCGCCAGACTAGCAGTATGCACACTCGGTGGCACACTCACTCGTCCGCCGATGGCTGAGAGTCGCTTGTTGGCAGTGGCTGGCTCATGCTGGTTTCGTTCCAGACTTGCGTCGCCACTATTCTATCTCCGGCGTTTGTTGTCTTCTTCTGTGTATGCTTCGCTGTCTCGCTAGTTGGC
>JASANB010005958.1:0-27588 GCA_030248155.1 Sabatieria punctata | reverse complement strand
ATTTGTTTTGGTGTCGGTTGCAATCCCATTGTGTCAAATCTACTGCGATTTGATTTTGCGTTTCGTATTATTGCGTATTTGCCTTGCCTCAAGTTTGCTAATTTGATTGATTTTCTTTTGTATCTCGTTCACTTTTACAGTATTTCTGTTCCGTTGTGTTACGGTAGTTTGTGCAATGTCGATCGTGTGGCAACTGCAAAGTTGCTATTTGGCCGGGAGCAGAGTTAGTGATTAGTCAGTCGTGTGTGTCAGTGACGTGGGTTGGCTAGGAGTGAGCGAGCGGCCGGTCGGGTCCAGTGGCAAGGCCCAGCTTGAGTGCCAGTAAGGACCGGCCGGCAGAGAGAGGCAGGCAGAGAAGAGAAAAGAGCCAGGCCGCTGTATCGTTTGTGTTTATGTTTTGCCAATAAAAGGTGCATCGCCATCGTGTTTGGCCTGGCTAGTTTAACTAGTTTTCGCTGCGCTTAGTACACAACTAATGTTTGTATTTAGCCCCTCAGGTCGTCGCCTGTCAATTCTACATTTGGTGTCCAGTAAGCCTGTCCCGGAACGTTCCTGCGCCTGAGAGGGCAAGATGAGAGTTTGTGTTGTCTCGCCAGCCAAGAGCGCTTTCTCGTGGCAGGTTGGTTGCTCTCCCATAGCAAGGTGAGCTTCGGGTATCAGACTCGTTTTCGTGCCTTTGCGGCTAAACTCGTCCCTGGTTGGGAGGGTGTCTGACGCCATTTTCGGCCTACTGTATGTAGCAGGTCGTTGCTAAACCGTCCTGTCAGGCCTCAGTGTATGGGCACTAGGTCCTTTGTTACGTTCTGTCTGGAATTTGCTGAAAGCTCACATCTTTCTCTCTATTTCTTTTCTGTGCCGGTGTTGCCAAAACCTAAGCACAGATGTGTACTAAGCGCTTTCATGACGCAAAATTATCAATGCCTTTTGTACTAAAATGCTCCACCATGCCAGGTTTGCCGATCGTCGTTCAGATCGTGCTGTTTGCCGCTTTGCAGCTCAGTCTGCGGCTATTTAGACAGTTTTTCCTTCTGTCGTTCAGTATCTCCTGCCCCAGACTTAGCTATCTCGGGTTATGGAGCGTTTGCGTCGCAAGTTGTTTCGATCAGAGGTACTCTGTCTGGTACCCTTTGCGGTGTTGCGCACCTGCAGTAGCGACGCTTGTATAACTGCTTTCAAAGCAGTTTGTGTTTAGCGCTCGGCAATTCGAGTCGATTGCGCTTTTGCGGCTGTATGGCTCAGTTTAGCGTCAATTTGAAGCCGTCTGTCAGCCGACGATTGTCTATGCGCCTATGACAGTGCTGCCTTTTGTGGCTTTTGCAGCTATACTTGGTACTGTTTGGGGCTCACTTGGAGCCAGTTTTGGAGCCTTTGAGCTCTCAAGATGTGTTTGCAGCTCTGTCTAGGTCGCTTTTGGCCTTTTCGTATCTGTCTATCATTACCTGGCTTGGGCTGGTGGATTGCAGTTTTGTCAAAAACGTTGGTATTCAGTTTTCGAAAAAGTCTATTTCTGTTTTGGCACCTGTAAAAAAGGGCAGTTTTTAACAGGCCCAGTCCAGCGAGTGTTGTCTCGTAAAGCGCAGCCCTTACTCTTCTCATTTCGCTGCTACAGCCGGTCATAGCAAACTGGTTTGTAGGGTTCGGTCGGCCCTTCTAATCAAGCAGCGGGCCCAGTCTAGTGTATAGTTTTGTGTGGCTCTGTGCACATTTCGATGCTCTAGTGCAGTGCCAGAGTCGACCCTAGGCCAGTTAGTGCCAACTGGGTTCGTGTCGTGCTTGTTACTTGGGCAATGGCAGGTTTGTGGCTTGCGCAGAATGGGTTTGTTTCGTTTGTCTATTGCCTCAGTTGCCCTATTTGGCCACCTTGCAGTATTTCGACTGAACTGTGTTATATACAATGTACAGTCGCTAAAACTCGGAATTAGCAGCAAGCAAGCTGTGGCAAGCTCGTTTATCGTGTTTGGTGCCAAAACGCGTTAATTGCGTCTTTTTGCAGGGGATGGTTCAACAGAATTTCGAATGCATTTCGTCTTTGTCGTATGGAAAACCCCTCTGCTTTATACTGTCTCTCAGTCAAATAGAATCTCATTTAGAATCTGTATCTAGCTAACCTGTTTTAGAACTGAGAGTCCTGGATCGACTACTCGTTTGTGGCAGTTTTTCCCTTGCCTTTCGAGCTGTAGCGGGCAATCAGGGAGGGTTTTTTCTGCCAGACTGCTTGGTATACTGTATGTACAGGGCTTTTCAGGTATTCGTGTAGCTAATCGGATGCACGTTCTTCGTTTCAGACCACTTGCTGTGTTGTGTGTCTGACGTTTGTTTAGCGGCCAAGAAGACCAGTTCGTTTGTTTTGCTCTTGTTCGGAGTGTCAAATCTACTGCGATTTGATTTTGCGTTTCGTATTATTGCGTATTTGCCTTGCCTCAAGTTTGCTAATTTGATTGATTTTCTTTTGTATCTCGTTCACTTTTACAGTATTTCTGTTCTGTTGTGTTACGGTAGTTTGTGCAATGTCGATCGTGTGGCAACTGCAAAGTTGCTATTTGGCCGGGAGCAGAGTTAGTGAATAGTCAGTCGTGTGTGTCAGGGACGTGGGTTGGCTAGGAGTGAGCGAGCGGCCGGTCTGGTCCAGTGGCAAGGCCCAGCTTGAGTGCCAGTAAGGACCGGCCGGCAGAGAGAGGCAGAGAAGAAGAAAAGAGCCAGGCCGCTATATCGTTTGTTTTTGTTTTGCCAATAAAAGGTGCATCGCCATCGTGTTTGGCCTGGCTAATTTATCTAGTTTTCGCTGCGCTTAGTACACAACTAATGTTTGTATTTAGCCCCTCAGGTCGTCGCCTGTCAATTCTACAATTGTAACAACACTACCCTGACCAGTGTTGTTCCCAGCAAATTTACTGAGTAAAAGTTACTCGGTACTTGGTTACTTTGAATTACAGTAAGTACTTTTACTTGCCGGTAAAAATTTTTCTTAATTTTACTTACTGAATACCGAGTTTAAATTTTGAATTACTCAATTAGAAAAAAGTTTGGTAAACTCAGTACTCGGTAATTTACTGGGTTGTTTACTGAGTAAAACTTCTCAAATAGTTATCTCGTTGCATGCAGTAGTGTGTAGAAAATAATACAGTTTTTCTTTCATTTATCTACGTAACTGCTCGCAACAAATAAACACAATTTTTGCCATCTTTTCCGATTTTCACCGCTTGTATACCTAAGCTTTGTTTGCGCGGTAGAATTGCTATAATCAGACGCGAAGACTATTAGGAACTATATCTATTAGCTATATGTACTTTGATTGACATTTTTTGCATCGGTCTGAACTGTGAGGAAATGACGAAAATTAGTACAAATTTTTACGTACCAAATTTTCCAGGCTTTTTAACTAAAGCTAGATACCAGAGCCTCTGGTCACTGTGTGCATATTTTAAGGCGTTCTAACCGTGCCAATTAGTACCATAAATTATGTAAATGGCGCAAAGCACGATTAAAAATTTTAGTAGCTAAAAGCTATATCAGGAAAGATTTTTAGATAAATTGTAACATACAGTATAGATCAAAAAAATGTCCCATCGCTTTTTCGGCCTTCACTAAAACGTTTCGTTCTCAGTCACTTCTTCACCGATTTGGCTCAAATTTTCAGCAAAAATTAATAACATGGTTGGCTTAGTATTCTGCAAGTTTAGTGCCAAAATTCCGACTCATACTGGTTTTATGACCTAAAAACTAGGAATGAGGGTGGTTCACGCAAATTTATTTTTTTTCGGTAATACAAGGAGTACAGGCCTGAAACTTGCAGGAATGATTGCTGTTGCCATTGGGCATAACATACTAAGCGGGCAGCCCTGTAGCTCAAAGGGCACTAAAATTGGGGAATTTCAAAAACATGAGTGAAAATCCCATAGTTAAGAAATCCGCACCTTCTGGAATCAAAGCACTGAATTACAGTTGGTAGGTACCACCAAATTTCAGGTAAGCCCAGGTTCAGGTATCTCTAAAATCCAATTTCAGGTTCAGGTTCAGGTTCAGGTACATTTTTCAAAAGTACCCAGGTGTCAGGTTCAGGTTCAGGTACTTTCAAATAAAGACACAAATTTTCGGCTATGAGCTAAATCAATAGCGCTCCTGTTCCTTTTCTTAAGAAAACGATCGATGTTCAAAGCAATCGAAATTTACAAACCAACAATTCGACGAAAACGAGAAAAATGCCAGCAATTTTTTTGCGGTATGACGGACCGATCGCCAGGCACGCACTCCACAAACGTTCGTTTCAAACTCTAAGTTCCGGCATTAAGTTCAGGCTACATGAGTTCTACTAGCTGACGTTTAAGCTTACGTTCAACAAACAAACTAAAGCTTAGGCTTAGTTACGCATAGAGGAAAACAAGCTTTCATAAAGTCAATTTCCGGATGGGGCTTTTCCCAATAATCACCTTCATTTTTAAGTTACAGTACACGTAGTACTGTTGCTAAGTAAATTTATTTGAAATATAATTTAATTATAATTTACTTACCAAACAATTTACCTGTATTAGTAAATTTCTAAAAAATATAATTAAAACTATACTTAAAATTTACTTAAGGCAGAAATTCACTTTTAATGTAATTAAAATTATAATTTACTTACCAAATAATTTACTTGTAGTAGTAAATTTCTAAAAAATATAATTAAAATTATAATTTTAATTTAATTGGCAACAGTAACACGTAGGTGCAGATAATGTGCATTATACGCTTCCCCCATACTATTTATAAGAACAAAACTGTAGAGCGTCAAGCGTTATCTGATCTAACCAACTGACAGTACGTGCTACTTGTACCGGGAAGTTTAAAATAAATAAAAATAAATAACTTTATACAACGCACATGTACACCAGATACACTCCAGCAATAACCCAGACGGGCCACATGCAATCAGGATGGGCCGAGACGGACTCGAACCCGCTACATGTCATGCGCCATGGGCATGGGAGCCGAGATACTCACCAATACACCACAGACGCAGATAGTTTAGGACAAGAAAAACCTGAAAAGTAGGTATCGACCTAGTAGGTGTCAGGTAAGTACTTTTATTTTCAAGTAGGTTCAGGTTCAGGTTCACAATTTTCAGGTTAATACCCAGGTTTCAGGTTCAGGTTCAGGTATACCTACCAACTGTACACTGAATCTGTTGTTAATCAACACAGATTGTAGCAGGAAGTTCGACAAATAAATGAACCTGATATTTAAGCTCTGTTCCACACCATAGAAACCATCCCTGCAGCGGTTTTTGAAAATTGAAAATCTTTAGAATCGTCATTTTGCCGGTTTTTTCGAAGAAAAGTCATATTTCGTCACGTATTTGAAATTCCCCCATTTTAGTGCCATTTGAGCTACAGGGCTGCCCGCTTAGTATGTTATGCCCAATAGCAACACCAATCATTCCTGCAAGTTTCAGGCCTGTACTCCTTGTATTACCGAAAATAAATAAATTTGCGTGGACCACCCTCATTCCCAGTTTTCTGGTCATAAAACCAGTATGAGTCGGAATTTTGACACCAAACTTGCAGAATATTTAGCCAACCATGTTGTTAATTTTTGCTGAAAATTTGAGCCAAATCGGTAAAGAAGTGACTGAGAACGAAACGTTTGAGTGAAGGCCGAAAAAGCGATGGGACATTTTTTTTATCTATCTATACTGTATATCTGAATGTTGAAGGTTTTACCGAGTTTACTGAATTGTTTACTGAGCACTTACCGGGGTTTTTTTCGAAAAACCCAGTACTTACTCGTACTTACCGAATTTCAAAAAAATCTGGATTTACTTACTGAATGCTTACAGAGTTTTAGAAATTTGAGTTAGGCACAACACTGGCCCTGACCCACCTGGGTAGTGTTTCCGATCAAATTAAAATTAAATAACAAAATTAAATTGTTTTGGCCAAAATCACCAAGTAAATAGCAATTTAATAACAAATTAAATTTCTCGTGATGACTGTCAAACAAATTAAAATTATATTAAATTTCGTAAAATTGGCCTAGAAATTTGATATAAATTTGATATAAATTTGCTTGGTTTGGCTGCTTCACCAACCAAAGTCTGGCTACAAAACAAGAAGTTCAGTCCAAAGATGACCTTGTTCATGCCTATAGCAAAGAAATTAACTCATTAAACGCTAATTTGTAGACCATTTCTCACCATTAGAAGAACGATCAAGTCAATTTGGACTGACACGACTCAGGTTTTGAGGTGTTTCCTCGAGAATTGAGTATTGATTTTAGCAAATTTATATTTAATTCATATCAAATAACAAATTTGTATCAAATTAAATTTCAGAATTGGGGGACCAAGCAAATTAATAGCAAGTTATTTTCTTCTGAAGGCTGAGCAAGCAATTTAATAGTTATTTAATTTCAAAATAAATTTACTCGGAAACACTACACCTGGGTCGGTTTTTGCGAGAGGAGTGCTGGAACATTCTCTGGCCTGGGGACCAGCATTGCCCACAGACTCCCTTTTAGCTTTCCACCCGAGGACGGTGGTACCCTTTCACCTACTGGCTGTGACCAGCTTTCGGTGGCCTGGGTTGGGCTTTGCTAAGTCTAATTCCAGTCAAACTGGTTTCAGACCCACTGCAACCGCTAGAGATGCAGGGGCCGCTGTGTCTAAAGGCAGCGGCGAGTTAACCAATGAGCCAATGACGCGATGAGTGGCTTGGTAGTAAAACAAAAATTAAAATTACTTTGAACGGTTGAATTTATAGTAAATTTAGTACTAAATAGTAAAAAAATCCACTACCGGAGTTTTCCACCTATAAGACCGGGCCTTATAACTGGAAAATGCCTAAATTTGGGGTCACATGTTTGCACCAGTTATGAGACCCGGGTCTTGTAGGTGGAAAATCTATATTTTACAATTAATACTCGGTGTTCTGCATGAAAAGCATGAAATACACTGGTTTTGATCTTTGCAACAACTGACTGTATGTTTAAGTCTGAATAGCTAAGTTTTGAGGCAACTTAGAAGCTTTGAGTTTTGAGTTTTGAAGCAACTTAGAAGCGCCAATATGCCTGCAGCAGCTATCTAAAGCTATCAAATCAAGAATTGTACCAAGATTGTACCAATGTGCTAGTGATGTAAAATTATGGAATTTGAATTTCAATTCAATTACAATTAAATTATGGGCTCCGTTTTTAATTTCAATTAAATTAAATTAAATTAATTGAAATAGTTTTCCATTATTTTCAATTACAATTATATTTTCAATTAAATTATGGAACCTCAGAAAATTTCAATTATGTAATTTTTTTCAATTATTTTTTCAATTTTTTGAAATTTGTTGTATTTTTGCCGTCAAAAGACAGTGACAGTGACCCAGGACTTAGAAAAATGTTCGTGTAAGAGCTCAGACACACCTGGTTAGCTTGCTGTCCAACCAGGCGAGAAAATTTTAAAAAGTTGCATTTTGAAAACGCATAACATGGCATTATGTGGGAAATTTACAGAGTTGGTTCATTATTATATATCATTACATAATCTAAAGGTTTTCAGCATTTTTGAGCAACATCACTTCCTAGGTATCATCACCAAAAAGGTTCTGTAAACATGACCTTACATTCAAAAATCACTGCTTCAACTTTTAAGAGCTACAAAATGAAAAGCAGAGCATAAAATATTAGAAAACAAAGTGAGGTCAGTATAGAATATTAGACAACACCTAAATAGGTTTTTGTTTGAAGTCAATAGCGCCTCTAATACTTACGCATTTCCTTACATTCACCACAGAAAATAATTGAAAATATAATTGAAATTCCAAGCGAATTTCAATTAAATTACAATTAAATTATGGCCCAACTTTTGAATTTCAATTAAATTAAATTAATTGAATTGAAATTAAAAACAGGCCAATTATGCGAATTTCAATTACAATTAAATTAATTTTTTACATCACTACAATGTGCTATGACTTGTTGTTTTAGAACGATTCTTGAACGACCTGAGTTCAAAAACTCCATATTCATTAGTTATCTTGTAAAAATATACACGAAGACACACCATTCTGAGCATACATGTAACAGGTCATCCGCCGAAGGGGGGAGGGGGTTGGGGTGGGGTCTGGCGCCGGCCGGGGGGTCTGAGCCAAAATTTTGGGAGGGGGTAGGGCACTAAAAAACGTTCAAAAATCGAAAAAAATCGCAATTTTTGGGCTAAAAATCCCCAAAAATCGCTAATTTGGGCTGAAATACAGCTAAAAAGTGCTGTTTTGCAGGCGATTTTGGCAATTTTTTGTGTCTGAAATTGTAAAAAATTGCAAAAATTTGCTCAAAAATTTACTTGCCAGAAAAATCGGAGGGGGGGGGGTCGGCGAAATCGTCTTGGGGGGGGGCAACTGGGGGGGTCTAGCCTAAGTCGGGGGGAGACCCCCAGACCCCCTGTTACATGTATGATTCTGAGCTTAGACCAGGGTCATATAACTGGAAAATGCCCCCTGACAGACCCTGCTTTCTGAGCACATGCTATAAGACCGGGGGTCTTATATTTGGAAAAGAAACCCAGTTATAAGACCCAGGTCTTTATACCGGAGTGGTCTTATAAGTGGAAAACTCCAGTAGTAAAATAACAGTAGTCATGTTGACAGCATGAATAAAACATAATCTGTTGGTTTGTGGAGCAGAACAGAAACTTGATGTACCTTAACAAAGCTTCGTCCTATCACACACTGTGTGTTTTGTACAAGAAAGACACTGTTTATCCAAGCAGTTACAGTACAAGAAACCATGACACATTTAGTGGCAGTAACCTTGTCATTAGTGCTCATGAGTGGCTGCCATGCTGTGCCAATAACACGCTTGTCATCTGAGGAGTACCAATGGATGTGCAAGAACTGCGGAAAGACAGAGCAAGCTAATGTATGTACAATTGTATTGGATTACAAATTAAGGACCTGTTTCACCAAAATATAAATGGTTATGCTTGTTGCAACAGGTCCGGGCTAGGTAGTGCGGTAGGGTTGGGTAGGGTTTGCCTGTCAGGAGGGGATCCAGGCGGTCTCGCCCTGGAAGGAGCAAAATTTCCAAAATTTCAGTAAACGCCCTGCAAATTCGTTTTCTCTAAAAAAACGCAGTGCATACTGGCCTAAAAACTTCACATTGCCTTTTTTCGAACGTTCCAAATAACTTAAAAATTCAAAGTAAAGTCCCTTTCGAAGTCACCCTGGAGGCGAACACATTTTTGTGCAAATTTTCTAACTTTTTAACGCTGTATCCTAGCATAGGCGTGTTTGTGCTCGATCAAAAGCTCTCGCTTAGCTAAGTCTGAATATGATGGTCCCGACTGGATTGGATGCTGTATTATGCAATTTTTGTGTGCGTTTGGGGAAGTGTTTGAGGGTGGTGTTCAAGGGGTGTTTGGGGTGTTTTGGTGTGTTTGTTTGTTTTTGAGTTCCACTGCCCTTTCAGACAGCTCAGGACACCCTTCGCTCTTTTCAAGCTTAATGGTTAGCATACAGTTATACGCAGTTTTATGTGCTGAGTTCGAAAATGCATTCAGTTTAGCTAGATTCGCTTTGGATCGGGAGAAATTGGCGTCCAAAGTTGAGACCATCCCTATTTCTTGACTGGTACTACTCGCTAGTATGACCATTAACCGCGGTACAATGCAGTTTTTCTTATGTAGTTTTTGCTGCTGATTCCGAAAATAACTTTATTTTTGCGCTAAGTTGCTGACTTTTGAAGATATCGGCATTTTTATGATTTGGGAAGAAAACGGCTGCACTTGCTATAACGTGCAGTTTTCGGCGAATATCTCGGTAACCAGCAATGATCTGGAAACGGTAGTACCAGAAAATTAAAGGCCATTTGACCAGCTACAAAACCATATGCGATTCGGGATCCTAGCTTAAGAAACGAATGAAGGGTGATCGTTTGAATGGAGGGTGTCAAAGCTATTAAAATGAGCCCGAAAATTGCTGCCGACCCAACTTTGAGGGGGTGTAGCTCCGGTTCCAGGGGGTTGCTGCTGGCCGGGCATGCACCGTTGGTCTTCGACTGTGCTCTATTTTAATAGATATAAATATCATCCAGATCCGTGAGATAGCCCTGCTTGCCCCCTCTCTTCGGCACCAAAGCTGACTTTCTCGCAAAATGCATCTTAATTGTTCTGTTTAACTGCGAGCACGCTAATTGTTCATTGATTTGCATCAAAGTCTAGCACTTTAAAAGGCAATTCAAACCGGTTTCAGACAGTGCTCAAAATCGCTTATGGAACAAATGCAACAAGAGGTCAGTTTCCATGGTCTGCGTTCTTGACCATACCAAGGAAAGTAACAGTCAAGAACGGGACCAATACAGAGGTATATTTTGTCTCTAATCGAATATTCGGCGCGCCTTGACCTTGAGCTATAGATTTTTACACTTTTTTTCGAATTTCTGACGCTAAATTTGCAAAATGGCCTGGAAAAGAGCACTTTTTAGCTGTATTTGAGTCCAATATAGCAATTTTAACTGCTATTTTCGAGATTTTTTGTGCCCAGCCCAGTCCCTACCTTCCCTACTGTTATTTTACTATAACCTGCCAAACAATCTAAGTCTGACGGCCTTCCGCCATTCTGAATCACTGCGAATACAGTATCCGTTTTGGGTAACCGCTTTTTAATAAACTACGGTTCTCTGTAACTCAATGGAAAACGGAAGATGGCCCTTTTCCCCATGCATGTACTAACTAGGGTTCCGACGATATATCGATATCGATATCGAAAAGTCGATATATCGACCCTTTTTCCAATATCGATATCGATGTCGATATCGCGATATTTCGCATCGATATTTTCGATATTTTTGTGTGCGGAAAAGTAGGAAAAAACAAAAACCAGTTTTTCCTGCACAACTAAAAATCGATGGTATAGTCAAAACCTAACAGTGGCATGATAGTTTTCAGAAACATCAATTTCTCGGCACTCTCAGCATTTAGACAGCAACGCTTAGGTTCTTAAACGTCTGCCTGCAGCAACACTGAAGAGCTGCTCACTCCGCAGACTTGAAGCAGCAGGGCAGAAGCAGACATGGACTAGCATTTTGGCTGAGGGGTGGCAAATTTTCAAATCCTGAGGGGGTACCGCGGGGCTGATGGGTGGTTGAAAGGATCGCCAGGAAAAAAGTCGGATTTTTACTAAAGTCAAGCTTTTTGGCTTATTTGTCATTAAAATAAGTTAAAATACGCTATTCTGTCTAAGCTCATTTTTGCCTAATGAGGGTGGGGCATCGGCCAGAGAGGTCAACCGTTTCATTGAAGGGCTTCAGAAGGGCCACTACTTTTCTGCAATTCCCTACTTAATTGATATCAGATCGCTGATTGCATCAGTGCTTGTGACTGATAAGCAGTGAGAGCAGTTTGATCTTTTAAATTTTCACATTTTCTTGTTTAACTAGAAATATCGATATCGATATCGATATCGATCGATATTGAGCTGAAAATATCGATATCGATATCGATATCGAATATCGACAAGTTTTGATATCGTCGGAACACTAGTACTAACAGCTCCGGGCCGACCTGGGGGGTGGGGGGTCCAGGAGGATTTCGCCCAGAGGGGGGTCCCAAATTTCGAAAAGTTCCGAAACCCCTGGAAATGCGTTTTTAGCACGTTTTTTTCCGTAAGGACGCTAAAAATCGCTATTTTAAGCTGCGAAATAGCGTTTTCGAGCTAAAAACAAGCAAAAAATGACCAAAAGGGCTTCCAAAAACACCGATTTCTCTTAAATATCAGCAGTGGAAACGCCAAATTCGGTTTTCAAAGGCTTTTCAAGCGAATTTTAGGGTAAAAATTTCTGAGCCAGTTTAGTACTTGCATTTTTGGGTCAGGGGGGTCCCTTAACCTCTCTCGGGGGTGGGGGGGTGAGGGGGTTTGGCCTTTCCAGCAGGGGGTAACCTCCCAACCCCCCTAGTACATGTATGCTTTTCCTCCACCCGGAAACAGTTCATAAACAAATGCACTCTATATTAATGAAAATCTAGACTGTTATGTGCACTTGTGCCCGGTCTTCTGGGTACATAAACTAAGTTTAAATTTTAATTAAACGTTTGGAGGAGAAGATCAACGACGTCAGGGGCTGATCAAACTCATGCCCAATTTTATGAAATTTAATATAATTTTAATTTGTTTGACAGTCATTGCAAGAAACTTAATTTGTTATTAAATTGCTATTTACTTGGTAATTTTGGTAATTTTTTTTAATAAATTTTTCTTATTTAATTTTAATTTTATCGGAAACACTAGTGCAAATGTGAGTAGGTGAATAATTTTTTAGAAGAGCCTAAAAACACTCTAAAATAATTTGTCGCTGCAAACGTTCTCCTACTAGTGTTGTTATGACTACTAATCAAAGTCAAAGTCATAGTTAATACTTTTGTGATATCGCAGTCAAACAGACAGGTAGTCAAAGTCAAAGTTTGACTACCGCAGTTATAATAAATACGTGTACGTAGTCAAACGAAGACCAGGTAGTCAAACCGTTTCACTATGACTACGTTTTGTTATAAGAGGCTAACACCTTTCGCTGTTTACAACTAGACCAAGTTCCCAACCAAATTTCAGTTTGTAGTTAGTGGTTTAGTCCAACCTTTCAGGCTTTTCAGTTTGTAGTTAGTGGTTAGTAGTCCAAGCTTTCAGGCTTTTCAGTTTGTAGTTAGTGGTTAGTAGTCCAAGCATTCTGGCTTTTCAGTTTCTAGTTAGTGGTTAGTAGTCCAAGCTTTCTGGCTTTTCAGTTTGTAGTTAGTTGTTAGTAGTCCAAGCTTTCTGGCTTTTCAGTTTGTAGTTAGTTGTTAGTAGTCCAAGCTTTCTGGCTTTTCAGTTTGTAGTTAGTTGTTAGTAGTCCAAGCTTTCTGGCTTTTCAGTTTGTAGTTAGTGGTTAGTAGTCCAAGCTTTCTGGCTTTTCAGTTTGTAGTTAGTTGTTAGTAGTCCAAGCATTCTGGCTTTTCAGTTTGTAGTTAGTGGTTAGTAGTCCAAGCTTTCTGGCTTTTCAGTTTGTAGTTAGTTGTTAGTAGTCCAAGCTTTCTGGCTTTTCAGTTTGTAGTTAGTTGTTAGTAGTCCAAGCTTTCTGGCTTTTCAGTTTGTAGTTAGTGGTTAGTAGTCCAAGCTTTCTGGCTTTTCAGTTTGTAGTTAGTGGTTAGTAGTCCAAGCTTTCTGGCTTTTCAGTTTGTAGTTAGTGGTAGTAGTCCAAGCTTTCTGGCTTTTCAGTTTGTAGTTAGTGGTTAGTAGTCCAAGCTTTCTGGCTTTTCAGTTTGTAGTTAGTGGTTAGTAGTCCAAGCTTTCTGGCTTTTCAGTTTGTAGTTAGTGGTTAGTAGTCCAAGCTTTCTGGCTTTTCAGTTTGTAGTTAGTGGTTAGTAGTCCAAGCTTTCTGGCTTTTCAGTTTGTAGTTAGTGGTTAGTAGTCCAAGCTTTCTGGCTTTTCAGTTTGTAGTTAGTGGTTAGTAGTCCAAGCTTTCTGGCTTTTCAGTTTGTAGTTAGTGGTTAGTAGTCCAAGCTTTCTGGCTTTTCAGTTTGTAGTTAGTGGTAGTAGTCCAAGCTTTCTGGCTTTTCAGTTTGTAGTTAGTGGTAGTAGTCCAAGCTTTCTGGCTTTTCAGTTTGTAGTTAGTGGTTAGTAGTCCAAGCTTTCTGGCTTTTCAGTTTGTAGTTAGTGGTTAGTAGTCCAAGCTTTCTGGCTTTTCAGTTTGTAGTTAGTGGTTAGTAGTCCAAGCTTTCTGGCTTTTCAGTTTGTAGTTAGTGGTTAGTAGTCCAACCTTTCAGGCTTTTCAGTTTGTAGTTAGTGGTTAGTATTCCAACCTTTCAGGCTTCTCAGTTTGTAGTTAGTGGTTAGTAGTCCAAGCTTTCAGGCTTTTCAGTTTGTAGTTAGTGGTTAGTAGTCCAAGCTTTCTGGCTTTTCAGTTTGTAGGTAGTTAGCGGTTAGTAGTCCAAACTTTCTGGCTTTTCAGTTTGTAGTTAGTGGGGATCAGGTGTAGCTGGGGGGGGAATCAGGAACCGATCCCAGACAGAAATTAATGTGTTTAATAATTAATTATAAATTAACGATTTCTATCGATAAATATCGATTATAGATTAATTTTTTGGCAAAATTCCAAAATTTCAAAATCGTCCAAAATGGTCATGTCATATATCATTTGGAAGCCCATCGCCTGACGAGTCTAATGATCGCTACATCAGCATCGGAAACGCCCCGGGGGGCCTGTTTTATCAAGTATAAAAGAACGCCTAGAGATGCATCAGTATAGGCACATTCCGGAGGGCCTGTTTTCCAAATATAAAAGTACCCCTAGAGGGGCGCATCAGTATAGGCACGCTCCGGAGGGCCTGTTTTCCAAATATAAAAGTACCCCTAGAGGGGCGCATCAGTATAGGCACACTCCGGAGGGCCTGTTTTTCAAATATAAAAATACCCCTAAGGCGACGCATCAGTATACATTTAGGCACCCTCTGGAGGGCCTGTTTTAAAAACATAAAAATACCCCTAGGGGGACGGATTAGTATTGGGCACGCTCCGGAGGGCCTGTTTTAAAAACATAAAAGTACCCCTAGGGGAGCTTTCTGGCTTTCCAGTTTGTAGTTAGTGGTTAGTAGTCCAAGCTTTCCAGCTTTTCAGTTTGTAGTTAGTGGTTAATAGTCCAAGCTTTCTGCTTTTCAGTTTGTAGTTAGTGGTTAGTAGTCCAAGCTTTCAGGCTTTTCAGTTTGTAGTTAGTAGTTAGTAGTCCAACCTTTCAGGGTTTTCAGTTTGTAGTTAGTGGTTATTAGTCCAAGCTTACTGGCTTTTCAGCTTGTAGTTAGTGGCATTACTTACTTACTTTTTCACAAATACAAACACAGATACAAAGATGTTTTCGTGAAATAGAATCAGGCCCGTTTGAATATTTGCATTTGAGCTTGTAAAATCTATTTGTATTTGTATTTGTAAATTGGTGAAACCGGCCCCTGACCCCATTTTTATAATAAAAATTTTTTCCAAACAAGAGCCCAATTTGCTCATATCTGCGCTCGCTCAACTGAACAATTTTATTGATGCGATAAACAGTTTGCTATTCAGAACTGTTGTAGTGCAGTTAGACAGTTACGCAACCAATTTTAGGTATTCCCTTTTCTGGCATGCTGCACAGGCAGTCTGATAAGTCAGAGGCATGTGCTCACAGCTGCTCACTGCTTTTTCGACAGATTGAAAGACGTTCAGGCTAATACAACAATGTATGCAAGTAAAGTGGCAACAAAATAAATTAATACATAGAGATGCCAATTAGAAGCTGTTCAATTTGCTCATTCAGGCTGACAAATCAAACTCAGGAAAAGGGCGCTGCAGTATACCTTGGAGAAGTAGAGTGGTCGCAACTCGGGAGGTCCAAACACGACGTTGTGAACGTTTTAGTGGCCGAAAAATATGACAGATACAGCAATTGGCATGATTGGGCAGTAGTGGAAATAGAACCCATCCAACACTTCGGCGACCCAAGCATTTGGCCAATCTGCATATTCAATGGTCAAATTAACCCGAGAGAAACGTTATTAATTGCAGGATGGGGGCAAACTGGTAGAGTGTGGTTAAAAAGTTAAAATTTTAGCACACGTACTTGTCATATCTATCTATGGCTATAAACAGCTATCTATAGTACTGTTGATTCGGTATGCCGAACCCATACCGAAAAATGGGCATTTTTGGGAATACCTACCCAATAAATACCTACCGATTCCAGGTATTTTAATAAATACCCATACCGGGTACACCGATTATTTTGGGAATACCCAGGTATTTAGGAATCGGTATTCTTTGTCCAGCTTAGTGCATTTTTATCGAAAGTTCCCTATGATCACGTTGTTTTCTTTATAATTTTGCATTTTTGAGGCATGCAGAAAGACATTCTATTACGATATCCCTCCAAAATATCGAATCTGAAGGATTTTCTGACCAACTGCCAGTCCAAAACTTTGTGATTAGAAAGCGCTGGGCTAGTTTTGGCTTACCTTCACAGTGTTCCTTAATAATCAAGTCTCTATGTACCTGATGAGCTGTACATTCACAATCAACAGAATAGCTCCATATTGTGTCACTGCTCGTTAGATCTCCATATTGTACACTAACAAACATGCCTTAAAACTACAGTACAATGGCAACATTTCTCTTAGCCAAAACTATTTAAAGAAACGATTTTCACTCCAGTAAAACTAAAAAGAATTGCAAAAATTCCTAAAAACTGTAAATCCCATTGCTTTTGATGGATTGATCTATCCTCTGACCTTATTTTCCTTAGTTGATATTAGCAATCATTAGCTTAGGTTTTTGATTATTTGTGCCTTATATGTGCGATGCCACTATGTTTTTGCTGTTTAGAAAACTAACTGTATTTAGCATCGAATTAACCCATCAATTTGAAGATAGGAATGCACCCCTTTTTCGCTATTTTGCAATTTATGGTGCCCACTCACTCAAATCCACCAACTGTCGATCAAAGGTTTTCAGCCATAACTCATGAACCAAGAGGCGTACGTCAAAATTGAATACACCATTCGATTTGCCATCAATTTCTGCATTAGATGCACTCACAGAAGGCGAATAGAATGGTGTAGAAGATTTTGAAGTGCGCCTCTCGGTTCATGAGTTATGGGCCGAAAACTGTTGATCTACAGTTGACCACCTTCTGTGAGTGTGTAGCATAAAATGCAAAATAGCGAAAAAGGGGTATATTCCAATTTTCAAATTAAGGTGTTAATTCGATGCTAAATAGAGTTAGTTTCTAAAACAACAAATAAAATATTGTGGCCTCTCAGGGTTACACCATGAAATGGGTCAAAAACCCAAAAATTTGTGCTGATGAAAGTATAAATTCAAACTTTTTTGGTCAAAAAATTCATTGCATAAAATAAGTTTATAGCTTATCTGATGCAGAATTTCCTCAGCAATTCAGTGGGGTGTTTAGTTTTACAAAATGTGGTTTCGTTTAGAAGTTATGGTTGGAAAACCATTTTTGGCGTTTTCCCATCGTTTTTCAAAAGAGGAGAGGATATTGAAAAATTCAAATGTGGTTTCTTACTATGTGAGGGAAGGGCTATCCAACGATATATAAAGTTCAAAGATCCAACAAAGTTGGGGCAACTGTAACTAAGGGAAGTTGGAATTTACAGAAATCACGTCTTAATATAATTTTAATTTGTTTGACAGTCATCGCGAGAAATTTAATTTGTTATTAAATTGCTATTTACTTGGTGATTTTGGCCAAAACAATTTAATTTAGTTATTTGATTTTAATTTGATCGGAAACACTAATGAGCAGTGACAAAATGCGGACTGTTCTGTTGATTTTGAATGTACTGTACATCAAGTACATAGAGACATGACTAGACCTAGTTCGTAGTGACTACTAACTACAAACGAAAAGACTACTAACTACCTGACTTTTGGGGAAATTGAGACTACAAATTAACTCTAGCTACAAACTAAATCCGCTGACTACAAATTGACCACTAACTACAAATTTTTTCAGCCCGACTTTGTAGTCTCAAACCTTGAAACCTGCACGGTTGTTTACAGATACTTTATAACAGTTTCAGTGAAAATTTTACGAAAATCGCGAAAATTTTCCGTTAATCACAGAAATTACAAACATTGCTTGGCATCTTAGTTCATTGATCATCAGATTTAGTTTAGTAGTTGTAAATGACAAGTATTAGATCATCATCCAATGATTAAGGCTAGATTGTCCACCACCATACATGCACCACGACCATACATAAGCCAAAACTAGACCAACGCTTTCTAAGGGGCCGTCCATAAACGACGTCGTTCCAAACTCCCGATTTTTCGGACCCCCCTCCCCCAAAATCGCCTTGCGTCGTTTCTTGGGGACCCTCTCCCTTATGGCGACGTCGTTTTTCAGTCCCCTCCGATAACAGTGCACTACATACACTACTGTCATGTTTTCTTGTTACCATACTGCGCAATCATAGAATAAATCCCTACAACCACTTTGGGAAGCTTTTCTGAATGTAGAAACCTTTGTCAAAGTGTATATAAATTGAAAATAACACAATATAAGTTCCCTAAAATTCTAAGGGAAGGTGAGAATTGCTCCACCTTTTGAATATGGGGCTGGGTGAATGCCTCGCAGATGACTTGGACTATTCGCTGGCCCTGCACAATAGCGTTGTCAAGTAAATTAAAATTAAAATCAAATTAAATTCGAAAATAATTTACTTCCGAAGAGTAAATTAAGTGGCAAGTAAATTATAATTAAATTTAATCTCTGACGAAAATGGCGAAGCAAGTAAAAAGTAAAGTAAATTAGATCGAAAAGCCTGAAAAATTTACTTTCAATTTACTTCTAATTTACTTGCAATTTGCTTCATTGACTATTCGATGTGTGGTAGTCTTGGCTCTGGCATGTAACTTTTGTGTGTTTTGTACCTTTCCTGTTTGTCTATTTAACCACAGAATGTTCATATGCTCTCACTGTTGAGAATGGAAACCCAGCTGCGATGCAGCAGATCATTCAACACAATTTTGTCTGAAATCTTAATTGGAATCCTATACTACGTATACGTAGAATGTGAAGCTACAGTTGTCGTGCAACCATCACATACATCACAGGTCATCTGCCGAAGGGGAGGGGGTTGGTGGTCTGGCGCCGGCCGTGCGATCTAAGCCCAAATTTTGGGAGGGGTTGGGCACTAAAACATTCAAAAATCGAAAAAATAGTAATTATTCGGCCAAAAATCGTCAAAAATCGCTAATTTGGGCTGAAATACTGCTAAAAAGTGCTGTTTTGTAGGCTATTTTGGCTATTTTTGTGTCTGAAATTGTGAAAAATTGCAAAAATTTGCTCAACAAATTACTTGCCAGAAAATTGGAGGGGCTCGATAAAATCGTCTCGGGGGGTCCCCATCCGGGGGGTCTGGCCTAAGTCGGGTAGGGGCAGACCCCCAGACCCCCTGATACATGTATGCACTGATGCATGAAAACCCCTTTGTTTCATCAAATCCCGGTTGTCAGTGTGTTAGCCAAAGCTTTACATCTGTTGCTTTGCTCCTAGAAAAAATAATTATAATGCATTTCTGAACAACTGATTTTACCAAAAACATGAAGCTTAAACAAAAGGATGGAGTTAGATTCATTGTGCCATCAGTTTACTAGAAATCCATACTCAGATATTTGGTGATTTTTGTGGTATTTTCGGCAATTTTTTGCATAGAAAAGTAAATTAGAATTTAATTAGAAGTTGAAAGTAAATTAAAATCAAATTAAATTGTTGGTAAATCGGTCAAAGTAAATTAAAAAGTAAGTAAATTATTTTGTGGAGGTGCAAGTAAATTAAAAAGTAAGTAAATTACTAAACTAATTTACTTGACAACGGTACTGCACAATGGGAACAATTTGCCTAGAGTCATTGTGCAGGACTGCGACGACTGGTCCCGATGACTGGTCCCGCATAATCTGGGTCGATGACTCCTCCTTTCAAATAGAGGTTTTTTGTGAGAGAGGAACGTAGGGTTAAACGGCAGTAATGGCCTTTAGGAGGCTTAAGGGCGCCGCCCAGGTCAACACGACTGGTTTGTCCTGGATACAGTTCCAGGTCAATGGGTACTGGACAAGTCGAGACCAGCTGAACCAGGTGTAGCTCGTATTGGGGTGTAGGCTTCAGATAAGCCCCCGAGGAGTACATATTGTAGGATTGGTGGTTGATCAGATGTGGGTGGTTGGGGAAGGGGTCCGGTGACAGTCTCCACAAAGTTTGGTTGGATGTCTCTCTTCGAGGCCAAGTAGATGGGTACAGCCCCCTCGGAAGTGGTACAATTAGTGATAGGTAGTATGGGAGCTAAGTCCTCCACTTCCTCCTCCTCGCCGCATCTGAGCGGTTTCCATCATTCTTCTTAACCCATTTGGCCATACATGTAACAGGGGGGTCTGGGGGGGTCTGACCACCCCCCGAAATCGGCCAGACCCCCCCGGATGGGGACCCCCCCCCCCGAGACGATTTCACCGACCCCCCCCCCCCTCCGATTTTTCTGGCAAGTAAATTTTCGAGCAAATTTTTGCAATTTTTTACAATTTCACGCACAAAAATTGCCAAAATCGCCTGCAAAACAGCACTTTTTAGCTGTATTTCAGCCCAAATTAGCGATTTTTGGCAATTTTTAGCCGAAAAATTGCGATTTTTTCGATTTTTGATCGTTTTTTAGTGCCCACCCCCCTCCCCCAAAATTTTGGCTCAGACCCCCCGGCCGGCGCCAGACCCCCCCAACCCCCCTCCCCCCATCGGCGGATGACCTGTTACATGTATGCATTTGGCCCACACTTGTCTCATCCAGGGTTGATTTTTGGGCAATGCTTTCACTCCTCCACTTGTATACCCCTCTGGTGGTCGCTCTGGTGCTGTCTGCAGGTTCACGTTTACCAGCTCGGGCCCTTGAGTAGGTCAAGCTGGAGCATGGACCGGTGGTTGTGTTCGAGATGGAGGGCGTTGAGTTGGCTCTGCGTGGGTGTAGCAAGAGCTCCTTTCCAATTCGATTGGCTCAAATCGTTGCATAGCTTGTCTGGCATTGGCCAAATTGAAACAGTGCTGCTCTACGTTATGTTCTCAAGCCTTCTGTCACAATTCAGGGTTCAACCCCTGGAAAAACATCAGGAGCTGCCACTCAGTCAGATTCCCTTTTTTTCGAAAAATCTTTATAACTTTTTATTTATTTATTTATTTATTTATTTATTTATTTACTTATTTATTTATTTATTTATTTATTTATTTATTTGTAGAATGCCCCGAGAAGAGAACACAAATAGATTAGTAAAGCAAAGTGGAGCCTAAGGGCTGGCTGGCTGGCTGAAACCGACGCGGCTGTGGGGTTTCATAATAGGGCAATTCAAATGAGCCAATAAAAATGGGGGGTCAAAAAATTCCATCGGCCGCCCCCATAGGGAGCTTGCCTGACTTTTTTTGGCAAGCACTCTTAAGTGCGGGCCTATCAGGAGCCGTCGAGTCACCCGAAGCCCTGCCCTAGCCAATGGCTGCCCAACACGCGCCGGTCACTGCCTCACGGATTGGGTCAGCTCCAGGCCAAATCCCGCGCGATCTTCCTGAGGCCTGTCCCACCGTGAAGGCCTTGCGTCTTTGAATGAAGCGGCAATCCCTCGGGTTTTGAATAGGGTTCTGCACAGTATTCCCAGAAATACTCATTTTTCGTTCGGTATACCCAATCAACAGTGCAATCGGGCTTTTAGCTAAACATGACTATAGTCCCCTCCCTGGCTAGATTAATCTGAATATTGACAAACCGTGTTTTAGAGTATGTTGATTTCTAGAAAATCTCACTGCATCTAGACGTCTGCGGTTCGATTTGGTCATTGTGAGAAAGTGTCCTGCACCGACAATTCCTAATGAGTTTCGTGGGGCTTTGTGCTATGAGCCTCATGTGACACGACACGAGAGGTAAGTAAGCTTGAGCTGGTTTCGTTGCCATTTCGGCCCTTCTTAAAATTATACCAAACCACTTTTTCCAGCTCACCCTAACTTAAGAAATAGCTTCTCAATATTACATTAATCGTTGTATCAGCTTCTCTAAAGTGTTATCATACAGGGTGTCTCAAAAAAACTGATCACATTTCTTTTTACTGCCATTTCTGCAAATTTTAACCAAATAGGCTGAAATTTGGGTCATAGGTGCAAAAATTCGGGGAATTTTATGTGTTAAAGTTTGGAGCACTAGGCTTGACTCATTCCCGAGAAATTTCAAAAAAAGTGAAATTTGGTAATTTCAATAGTGAAAGTGAAGCGTTCAGACGAAGAAATGCCTCAGTCCATAAATAGATGAAACGAGAAAAACGCGTTCAAAGTTTTCGGCCAGCCTGAAATAAATTGTGTAAAATGCTATGGCCTAAAGTGTATTATGCCAAAAGAGGCCCATATCAGTGCTACTCTGCACCTGAGTTTGGGCTACCACATGTTTCCTGATTTGCATATTTTTAAAAATTTGTGATAGTGGACTTAGGCTGTTTTAAGGTCTAAACCATAAAGCAGCCTAAGTCCATATTCACAAATTTAAAAAAATATCAGTAAGAGTAAGAGAGCAGTATAACTACTAGGCTTGATTGCCTTCCAGAACTCCGGGTAATGGACTAGCAATCTTGCCATCAATCTACAGCTTAAAAATAGAGCTACAATAATCTGAAATGTAAAACCCCCATTGAGAGATTCCAGAATAAGGAGCCAAAAGGTGGCTCAAGGCCCATTTTAGTCTTCAAAAGCGGTATTCGATCAAAGTTCTTGAACTACGTAGTCTATCAGATCTCTAAGACCCCCGATTTTTAAGTCTAAATAATGATTATATAATGAGAAATTTGATTTCAAAATTTTATAACCTTAGTAAATGATGGAAAAATTTGTGATTTTCAGCCGTTAGCTAATTTACTCCACAACCTGTAGGCGTCCGCTAGCGTTCTTGCCACTATTCTGTAGTTGAAGGATAGCGCTACAATAATCTGAAATATAGAGCATATATTTTAGGGGTTACAGATATGATCAGCTATTGGGGCTGGAAGGGGGTCGAAAAATTTTTTCTCCAAAAACGCAATTCGACCGATGCTTCTTAAAGTAGACAAAAAGTACTCTAAAACGCCCGATTTTTAAGTCAAAATTCGGTTAGTACGCCAGAACATCAAATTCGAAATTTTGATCCAATCGTTAAGCAGCCCGATTACTGTATCTTCGAATTGAAGCATCAAATCTGGGATTCTTTTTCAGGGTTTGAGAACTGGGCTATACTACACGTATTACTGTATCAACTTTCAGCTGTCTAGGTCAAAATTTTAATTTTGGGTGTGAATATTGAGGCTCTTGACTTGGACTTAGGCTTTTCTTCAACTGAATTTCGAGCACTGTTAAACAATTGCGTTGGTGTAACTTGTTACATAAAATGTTTTCAGATGAAATAATTTGTATTGACCATGTCTATAGTTAGGGGATTGTGCTGCCGAGTAGAACTCAATTTTTTCAAAAAGTGGACTGAGGCATTTCTTCGTCTGAACGCTTCAAGTGGTCACCGAAAAAATGATCAGATTTCTTTTTACTGCCATTGCCGCAAAGTTTGATCAAATAGGCTGAAATTTGGACCATAGGTGCCAAAATTCGGGGAATTTTATGTGTTAAAGTTTGGTGCACTAGGCTTGACTAATTCCCGAGAAAATTAAAAAAAAGTGAAATTTGGTAATTTCAATAGTGAAAGCCGGTGTCACGAAATAAATCTTCCCCCAGTATGAATCTTCCCCCCGGAAAATCTATACCGGTATATTTCTTCCCCCCTCAGAATAGATCTTCCCCCTAGAAAAAAAAATTTATTCCTTTAAATTTCTTCTGTCTAAGATGTCAAACATTTAAACATACCATAGTTTACAGACAAACAAACATAGAAACAAACATGTAGATTCAAACTTTTATCATCTTTGGCACCGGTTTTCGTTCGCGCTTTCGGGAGCTGAGTTTCGGAAATACTTGAACCTTTCTGTTGGTCAAACACTCAACCAAATGGTTGCGCATTTGAGTGAGATCGAAATTGACTCCGTCTAGGCACCGAACGTTCAGATGTTCGAAGGCGTGAGCAATCGCAAAGACTCCACAGTCGGTGTTGTTGGTCTGTTTCTGCACAGGGAGCATAGTAGCTCGCAACTCTCCTTTGCTGTCAATGGCAGTCGGGAATAGTTCTCTGATCTGCCGTCTGAGGTCTCCGGTTGGTTGTTTAGAAAGACTGTCTGCTATGAAGATTTGGCCGGATTCGTAGATAACAACAACCCAGTGCAGCTGACCGTCGTGAAGCAATTGAACGTGATATTGACTTGAAACCGGTTTGTAGGCGCGCTGACGAATCAATAGGCTCTGCGATTTGGCCACTCCTAGCTTACCATCAATTAGCTGCTGCGCTGCATCTATGACCCGATCATCCAACATCCTACCGCTCCTAACCGCATCAAGGTCCTTGGAACTGAGGTCGAGAGATCCTATGCTCACCCAAGGTTCCGTCTTTTCTTGGTCCACCTCGATTTCTTCTGTTTCTATACCTATTTTGTTACAGGCACAAAGAGCAGTGCCTGTGGCTTAATATGGTCACAAACAAATCCGTGCACCAGCAATTAATAGCCGGTGTTATCAGTACTGTTGCTAATTGCATGCCATTAAATTGTTAAACACCGTTTCTAAAGGGGAAATTCTATTTCGGAGGGGGAAGATCTATTTCGGTCCCTTTTCAGAACAAATCTTCCGGGGGGAAGAACCATATCGATATAAACTTTCCGGGGGGAAGAAAATCTGGGGGGAAGAAATATCACGCGACACCGGTCGACGAAAAAACGTTACATTTCATTGTCGCCTAAACTCTAACGATACCGTTGGAGTTCATGCGTCAACTTTTTACACTCGAATTACCCTGAATTTCTGCGCTTACACTCCAAACTTCATCCAATTCCGACAAAAATTACGAAAGATACAGGAAGAAAATGTGATCAGTTTTTCGGTGATCGCCTTCACTCAGGGAATCGCTTTCACTTTGTGAGGTGTGTTTTTTCCGGTGTTTTTTTCCGTTTTTTTTCGGAAAAAAACCGGTTTTTTTCCTTAAGGGTCGGAAAAAAACATAAATCGAGGAAAAAACTCAAGCTAAGAATAGCTAATTTATGTCATTTTTCTAACAAAAAATGGACTTTTGCGATGTATAATAATAGGCCATACTGACTCAAAACTGTTAGAGAAACAACAGAAAAGACCAAATTTGGCATGATAAAACAAAAATGCAAACTGCTGTAAGAAATTTGCATATAGGGTTTATTGATGGAGCCTGTCAGGGACTGTTTCATGCCTGTTTCGTGATTTATATCTATGTAACACGTGTATTTCTGGTCTGGAGTTTTTTCCGCGATTTAGGAAAAAAACCGAAAAAAAACCGAAAAAAAACAGGCCGAGGTTTTTTCCGGAAAAATATACAATCCTGCTTTCACTATTGAAATTACCAAATTTCACTTTTTTAAATTTTTTGGGAATCAGTCAAGCCTAGTGCGCCAAACTTTAACACATAAAATTCACCGAATTTTGGCACCTATGTTCCAAATTTCAGCCTATTTGGTCAAAATTTGCGGAAATGGCAGTAAAAAGAAATGTGATCATTTTTTTGAGACACCCTGTACATAGACCTATTTCCTCCAAGAATTTCAATTTGTAGTCTTAGTTTGTAGTTAAAAATTTTCGCGAAAATATTTTGTAGTCTTAGTTTGTAGTCCATTTGTAGTCAGGTTAGCAAACGACAGAAATTCGATATTACTGCAAATTTTTGCCAATTGAACAATCAGTCATAGAAATGCTTTGCAAAAATAGTAACTGGAAGCCTGTTAATTGTTTTTCTGTGAAAAAATCGCCTTTTTAATAGAAATTTCTGGAAACAAACAGATGGAATTCAATGTTTAATAGAATTCCAATGCTGAACATTTGGTATTCTTCCAAAAATAGAATGAGACATTTTTTAAAAACTAAGACAAAAAGAAAAAACACGAACGAATGTGCAAAAGTCAATCATGTGGTCACCTTTCTTTGAAAATTTATAGGGTAAAAAAGCGGGAAAATTGGAAAAACGATCTTTGTAACACTTTGCATAAAATATAGCTTTGCTCGAAAGGCCGATTGGGGACTCAATTTATATAAAATTACATTAAAAAAACGGAAAATTTCCAAGAAAAATGACTACAAATTGACTACAAATTCGCAAATTATGAAAAAGTAGTTTGTAGTCAATTTGTAGTCAGCCAAAATAATATGTAGTCTTAGTTAATTTGTAGTCTTGATGACGTCATAATCGCCGAAAATATGTAGTTTGTAGTTAGTAGTTTGTAGTACTACGAATTAGGTCTACCTGTACATGCGCTAGGCGGTTTGGGGTACTGTTGGAAAGTCCTGACGTTAAAACAATAGGTTCCGGTTCAAGTCGACTGCAACATCGCAATTTCAGGTTCAAGTCCATCTTCTAAAAAAACCTGGACAATACATAGTTTCAGGTTCAACTCCACTGATATTATCAAAAACTGTAGAATTTTGCACTGCTGGCAACATTTCTGAACCCTATAGGCGTGTCCACTGGCAGTGAAAGACGAAGATCAGACTTTTTTATTTATGAAGTAGTACCGTATAGTGCTGTTTATAGTACCCGGGTCGGGTACTATAGGCCTATCTATATATGGCACTTAGGGTTTTGCGAACATAAAATTGAATCCATTTATAGTACCCAGATCAGATACTATATATGGCACCCTACAAAATCTGCCTCACAGCCTACGACATATATACCGTTGTCAAGTAAATTAGTTTAGTAATTTACTTACTTTTTAATTTACTTGCACCTCCACAAAATAATTTACTTACTTTTTAATTTACTTTGACCGATTTACCAACAATTTAATTTGATTTTAGTTTACTTTCAACTTCTAATTAAATTCTAATTTACTTTTCTATGCAAAAAATTGCCGAAAATGCCACAAAATCACCAAATATCTGAGTATGGATTTCTAGTAAACTGATGGCACTATGACTCTAACTCCATCCTTTTATTAAGCTTCATGTTTTGGTAAAATCAGTTGTTCAGAAATGGATTATAATTATTTTTTCTAGGAGCAAAGCAACAGATGTAAAGCTTTAGCTAACATTGTAACTTATGAACAGACCGGAATTTGATGAAACAAAGCGGTTTTTATGCATCAGTGCATACATGTATCAGGGAGTCTGGGGGTCTGCCTCCACCCGACTTAGGCCAGACCCCCCCGGATGGGGACCCCCGAGACGATTTTCCCGAGCCTCCCCTCCGATTTTTCTGGCAAGTAACTTTTTGAGCAAATTTTTGCGATTTTTTACAATTTCAGACACAAAAATAGCCAAAATAGCCTGCAAAACAGCAGTTTTTAGCTGTATTTCAGCCCAAATTAGAGATTTTCGACGATTTTTAGCCGAAAAATTACGATTTTTTCGATTTTTGAGTGTTTTTAGTGCCCAACCCCTCCCAAAATTTGGGCTTAGATCCCACGGCCGGCGCCAGACCCCCAACCCTCTCCCCCTTCGGCAGACGGCAGATGACCTGTGATGTATGTATGTATGTGATGGTTGCACGAAAACTGTAGCTTCACATTATATATGTAGTATAGGATTCCAATTAAGATTTCAGAGAAAATTGTGTTGAATGATCTGCTGCATTGCAGTTGGGTTTCCATTCTCAACAGTGAGAGCATATGTACAATGCATTCTGTGGTTAAATAGACAGACAGAAAAGGCACAGAATCACACAAAAGTTATATGCGAGAGCCAAGACTACCACAGATCGAGTAGTCAATGAAGCAAATTACAAGTAAATTAGAAGTAAATTGAAAGTAAATTTTTCAGGCTTTTCGATCTAATTTAATTTACTTTTTACTTGCTTCGCCATTTTCGTCAGAGATTTAATTTTATTTTAATTTACTTGCCACTTAATTTACTCTTCGAAAGTAAATTATTTTCGAATTTAATTTAATTTTAATTTTAATTTACTTGACAACGGTAGACATATACAGGGATGCCTACCATGCCAAAATTGTACTA